>QLPD01008010.1:0-18697 GCA_003314085.1 Hymenopellis raphanipes | reverse complement strand
GCGCAATAACGACGACCAGGTCTCATTTAATACGCTCGATATCGATCGTTCAGGCGATTCAGATGATCCTTACAGCTATCCAGTCCTATCCCCTACGCCGGACAAGGAGGAAGCGAGCAACGCCGCCGTTGCCAAAATGTGGGCTACGGAACCTACATGGGGTGCAGACGCGTTCGCCCTCATTAAAGCGCCTGTCTGGATTGTAGGCGGCGATAAAGATGAAGCGATCTCAAGAAATCAGCTAGACGCCATGGTATGTCTCATTTGCTCGATTTTCATGGCCGTGTACTAACAAGGTGCTCAGGCTGCTTGGACACCTTTTGCTGGTCAGCTTCTACTCCCGCAAACCGGCCATAATGGTACGCAATACAACTTTTTCAATGCTCATTCAATGAACTCGAACCCCCCTTGATAGCTCATGCACAAGACAGTAAACTATTCAATTTCGCGATGAGGTACTTCCTAGAAATGAATTTCGATGAACAACTTCCTGTTTATTGATTGCTTGCGCAATAAAAAAGATTCGCATCCTTCCAATTGAATATGAGAGATGCTCTATATCACCGCTTCCGAGTCTCAATTCAAAGTTACGTTCAGACTCCGTCAGATGATTGTTGGATAGACTGTCACCATGACCACACCCTTGCTGAGACTCAGTCATGTTCACGTTACGGCCTCGCGGCACCGTCTGAATACAAATACTTGAACGCGCGCTTAACGTTCACCGTAACCCCCGAAACGTCGTCTGTCAAGCTTAACATCATGGGTGCAACGAACCCCGACGCCATCAACATCGTCAACATCTCCGCCCAAACTGGCTCGAAAATCATCAAAGTCAGTCTATACAGTGGACGAGCTGAGATAACTAGGACATGCTCTTTCAATGTAAAGCCTGGTCAAAACCAGGTTCATATATCTGGTCTCCCGAACGTGTTGGACTCGCAGTCATTGAGGTGTGTGGTCTTTCTTTGACAAATGAGGTGTACGACTAAACACCAGCCTAGGGTTGAAGGTCGTGGAAATGCGACGATTCACGACGTGACGCTCTCGCGGATATCTGCACCCTCCGCGCCTCAGTCGTCCCCTAAGCTTATTGAACTCGAGGAGGAGCGCGACTTGGCGAAGAAATCTTTGGACCGATGCAAAAAGTCGCTGGCTGCTCTAGAAGCCTTCATTAATACCATGAATGTCCAACACATCGAAGCGACATCATTGACTGGTGTCGTGGACAATTACGACACTGCTGGAGAAAAGTTGGACAAGAAGATAATGGCGCTCGAAAAGAAACTCAAGGTGACAGAGGCCGCTATTGACGAGGAGAAGAAGAACCTGAAGCAGCCCGCCGACTCTGACTACAATGAGTTGCTGGCGCAACGCGTCTCTGTGGGTGTTGTGACGGAGGAAGAAGGGCAAGTGGAACTTGTCATCATGTATGGTGCGTGGTAGCTCTTGCTTCGCTTATGACCTCTGTCTCAATTTGTTTACAGCTCTCTACAATTGTAACTGGAAAGCGCTATACGATATCCGTGTGGTCATGAAGGAGAAGGAAAAGCCGGCTACCCTGGTATACAAAGCGGGTATTAGCCAAAGCACTGGGGAGGTCAGGATGTTTGAAAACAAACCTTATTCTTGGAAACTGACTTGATATGCTAGTCTTGGGAGAATGTACCCATTACACTCGAGACGGCAGCACCAACCTTTGGTGTTGAAGTCCCAACATTGCAGTCCTGGACTCTTTCCGTTCGCCGACCTCCTCCCCCGCCTCCTCGAGCGCGAACAAGAATGATGCGACGCAGCCCAAAACGCAGCCGTTCCTCTCGATCTGTAGGAGCGTCGGAAGAGAGTGACGATGACATGGGATTTGGCCTCTTTGATGACGGACCGAGAGGTATGAACCATCTTGGTTCATACGTTAATTCCAAGGGCAATGTTAGCGCGACATATAGGATTCCTGGGGTGGTCACTATTCCGTCAGATGGCACTGAGCGCACCTTCACGATCGTGGAACTTCACCTTGACGCGTCTATGTCTTGGGTATCTGTACCCAAGGCAGATGCACGGACGCATTTGAAGGTGCGCTTTGAGCTTTATGCTGTGAATGAGCCATCTAACGGCTTCGTGATTAGGCCAAGATAAAGAACTCGTCGGAATATACGCTCCTTCCTGGTGGAGCGAGCGTTTATGTGGACGGCAGCTTCATTTCGCGTACAACCTTGGCGTCCGTCAGTCCCCAGGAAGTGTTCGACTGTCCACTCGGACTGGATCCCACTGTGCGCATCACATACCATCCACAGAGCAAGAAGAAGTCACAGACTGGCTTCTACAACAAATCCTCGGTTCACGTCTATTCGCAACGCATTACCATCCACAACACTAAAGCAGAATACATTGTGGAGAATCTGAAGATTTTGGAACAGATTCCAATATCTGAAGACGAGCAGATCACGGTCAAGTTGGTTAAGCCTGCGTTGTCCCTTCCCGGACTGATGACGGGGACAATGAAGACGAAGGACGCTGCTGCGGCCGCTGCGCGTCGTGTTCCGCATGCCAACGTCGAAGATGGTGTATTGGCGCAGTGGGATGGTTCAGACGACTCGGATACGGATGTGTCGTCGTTGGGTAAAGATGGAAAGATCAACTTTCTCTGCACGGTTCCAGCGCAGGGAAAGCTTAACTTGTTGCTACAATGGGAGGTGTCGTCTTCTGCAAAGGTAATTATCGACGGGTTATGATACTTGTGTGTTAGCGAACTATTTATGAGCCCCAAACGAGCCCAATCAAAGTCGCGAGATCCATCACGTTACATAAGTCACTTGTGTTCTGCTTTACTCCTCCAACTTCTATGATCTTCTATCCGGCGTCGCCACGGTATTCGCCTTGAGCATGGCTGAAAATCCTTATCTTGCCCATTTATCCAAGTATGAGCAGGGGGGATCTTCTGAGACACCTAAGAAAGGTGGTTTTCTTGAACCTCTATATGGCTTCGTACCCCGCCAAGTCACTGGCCAGCAAGTACGGGCTGCTCTAGTCGGTGTTTCCGCAGTGCTTCCTTTCGAATCTATATATGAAAGCCTTGGTTTCGTGCATTTCTAGCGACATGATACAAATCCCTTCACAAAACAGCCTCACTCGGCACGATACAAAACGATTCTTCGGGCACGCGAAGAGCTACCTGTTTATGCGCAGATGGACGAGTTCCTAAAAATGGTCAGTTCATTTACAATGATTAATACTGAAGCTTACTGGCTATGCAACATAGTTCATGGAGAATCAGATCATTGTCATGGTTGGCGAGACAGGCTCTGGCAAGACGACACAGTGCGTTTCTATTATTTCTTTAAGCATTGTTGGTTGGTTCACTAATACTCACATGGTAGGATTCCTCAATTTGTTGTGTTTTCTGACTTGCCTCAAACACGCGGGAAAATGGTTGCTTGTACGCAACCTCGCCGCGTAGCTGCGATGTCGGTAGCTAAACGTGTTGCCGATGAGATGGATGGTGAGCACGTACACATACCTGTCCCTGTTGACATTGGACTCATAATCACAGTTCAGCTTGGCAAGCACGTCGGATACTCAATTCGCTTCGAGGACATGACGGAGCCAGGAACAACTGTTCTTAAGTATATGACCGATGGAATGCTCCTACGCGAGGCTATGAATGACCCCAATCTTGAGCGCTACTCCACCATCATCCTTGATGAGGCCCACGAACGTACTTTAGCCACAGATATTTTAATGGGTCTCCTCAAGGACGTCGCTAAACGACGCCCAGACCTCAAGCTTATCATCATGTCTGCCACGCTTGATGCCGTCAAGTTTCAGAAGTACTTTAGTCTCGGTGCTGGGGCGCCAGCTCCTCTCTTCAAAGTTCCAGGACGAACGCATCGGGTGGAGATCTTCTATACCCAGGAACCAGAAGCGGACTACGCTGAGGCTGCCATTCGGACTGTCCTTATGATCCATCGTGCTGAAGACCTAGGAGACATCCTCCTCTTCCTGACGGGGAAGGAGGAGATCGAGGACGCCTGTCGGAAAATCAAGCTTGAGGCGGACGAGCTCGTCAACAACGATCCTGATTCCGTCGGTCCTCTCATGTGTGTCCCGTTGTATTCTTCTCTGCCGCCCGCCCAACAACAGCGCATCTTTGAATCTGCGCCGCAATCGCTGTCACCGGGTGGTCCGCCTGGACGGAAAGTCGTAATCTCAACAAACATCGCCGAGACGTCACTCACCATCGATGGAATTGTCTATGTTGTCGACCCGGGTTTTTCAAAGCAAAAAGTTTACAGCCCTCGCATCCGCGTCGAAAGTCTCCTGGTTGCCCCCATATCAAAGGCATCAGCACAACAGAGAGCTGGGCGCGCTGGTCGTACGCAACCGGGCAAATGCTTCCGACTGTACACCGAAAAGGACTTCATGAACGAGCTGGAGGAGCAGACACATCCGGAGATCCTAAGGTGTAACTTGAGTAACACCGTACTTGAGCTCTTGAAGCTTGGCGTAAAGGTATCATCGCTGCCTTTGCATTTGGATTTCATTAAACGACTTACAGGATCTGGTGAAGTTTGATTATGTCGATGCTCCAGCACCAGAGACCATGATGAGGGCTCTGGAGTTACTCCATTACCTGGCTGCACTTGACGATGATGGCAATCTCACCAGTCTCGGCGGGATCATGGCTGAATTCCCGCTCGATCCGCAGTTGGCCAAAATGCTCATCATCAGCCCCGAGTTCAAGTGTAGCAATGAGATAGTGACTATCACGTCAATGCTGTCTGGTTCGTCGTCTATGTTATCACTCTGCGGAGGATCGCTGAAATTTTGTTTTAGTTCCAAGCATTTGGGTCAGACCGGCCAGCGCGCGCAGTCAAGCAGACGCAGCAAAAGCCCTTCTGACGGTCCCGGACGGTGACCACTTGACATTGTTAAATGTTTTCAATCAGTACATGCTCAGTATGTCATGTTCTATTCTTGAATTTCCTGTGTATCCTCATCCTACTAGACAAAAGCGATAAACGTTGGGCATATAATAACTTCCTGGATAGGCGCGCTCTCTCTCAGGCCGAAAATGTGCGCTCACAACTCCTTCGCACAATGGAACGATACGATGTAGAATCCATTTCTCTCAGTGATGAACGGACGTTGTTCCAGAATATCCGACAAGTGCTTGTCTGCGGCTTTTTCATGCAGATTGCGCGCAGGGAAGGAGAGAAGGGAAGCTATGTCACTGTCAAGGACAACCAAGTCGTTTCACTACACCCATCTTGTGGGCTAGACTCACACCCAGAGTGGGTAGTCTATAACGAGTTTGTGTTGACGACTCGACACTACATCAGTGTAGTATCCGAAGTTAGGCCAGAATGGTCAGTGATTCAGAATTCTTGCCCGCCACCTTATCTGACGGTGTTGTACCTTTACTAGGCTGCTAGAATTTGCCGCCAACTACTTTGATTTATCGACCTTTCCGGATGGCGAGATGAAGCGCGCTTTGGAAAGTGTGCAGGCCAAACGATCTGGGTCATTAGATAAAAGGCTGAAGAAGCGCCGAAGAAATTAAGAGTTGTACTACTAACTGTAACCCATTTTTGGTCGCAAGAGATGCATTGCAATGCGGTTTACTCTTACGTCCTCCCACAGAGTACATCCAAGGCTAACGAGCCAAACCACACCAACGAAGAACCGGTGAGCGGCATAAGAAAGTCAGATAAAAAGACTGAGTGGTATGAGGATGTGTTTGGCATTGGCATTGGGATGCAACTACACGGCAACTCGGCCAAGCTAGAGTCTGTCTGTCTGTCACTTACGACTTAAACTCTCCCTCATTGATCCTCTGCTCCCCATATTTGCCATGCCCGCGGCGTCGTCGTCGGTGACGGCCAAACCTCTGCGCCAGCGAAAGCCTGTGTCGCATATTGACGACACACAACAAGATGAAGAGGCTGACCACGTGTACAAGCCGCCAGTGTGTTCACTGTTACTCGCCTCAGAGCTCCGACTAACGCCTCCTACAGCAACGAGACCCCCATCCAATTGAGCGCATCCTTGAAACGGAAAAGGCGAGCGCCATAGTGGTCGCTGTCCTAACCTTTTTGGCGTTCGCGCTGCGCCTATTCAAGCTGAACCAACCAGACCAAGTCGTGTACGTGCCCTCTTTTCACCGCCGTCTATACGCACCTCAATCGCGTCGCCAGATTTGACGAAGTCCATTTCGGAAAGTTTGCCTCCTATTACATTCTCCGGACCTATTACTTTGATGTCCACCCTCCTTTCGCCAAACTGCTCTTTGGACTCGCCGGCTGGTTTGTGGGCTTTGACGGCAACTTTCAGTTCGAGAACATTGGCGATAGCTACACAGTCCACCATGTCCCATATATCGGCATGCGCGCCTTGCCCGCTATCCTGGGCAGTCTCACGGTTCCTGTGGTCTACGCTATCATGAAGCAAACGGGCCATTCTACTGTCATCGCCGCCTTTTCGGCATGTCTTATCCTCTTTGGTACGTTTTCATTTCTTCCGCGGAATAGGCCCGCTCAACCCATTTCAGATAACGCGCACATTGCCCAGTCGCGTCTCATCCTCCTTGATGCTACCCTCATCTTCTTCATGTCTCTCACCATCTACTCGTACATTCGATTCCAGAAGCTCAGATACTGGTCAGTGCGTCTTACTAGCCCATTGTCGCGTCCTAACGTATTTTACCAGGGAGTTTTCTGCCGAGTGGTACATTTGGCTTATTCTGACTGGAGTCTTCATGGCGTGTACCTGGGGCTCCAAAGTCAATGGCATTCTCACTGTGGCCGCCATCGGTGTTGCCACTATGATTGACCTTTGGGAGCTTCTTGATTACAAGAAAGGAAACAGCATGGTATGAATAAAATTATCAAGATCTCAAACGTCACTGAAAATTTTGTAGGAACATTTTTGGAAACACTTCCAGGCTCGCGCCATCGGTTTTATTTTGGTGCCATTTGTGATATACCTGTCATTCTTCTACGTGCACTTTGCCATCCTCACCCAATCTGGTCCCGGTGACTCGTTCATGAGCCCCGCTTTCCAGGAAACTCTTTCCGGGAATGAGATGCTCCTCAACAGCCATGGTTAGTTCGCTCGTCTTCACTTAAAGCCACCATCTCATTCCATCTCAGAAATTCGTTACTTTGATACTGTATCTATGCGACACAAGGATTCAAAGGTTTTCCTACATTCCCATGTTGAGCGGTATCCTCTCAAGTATGACGATGGCCGCATCAGTAGTCAGGGTATGTCGGCATTTTTTGTATGGTGTTTAGCTACTGACTTTTATTATAGGACAACAAGTCACAGGCTACGGGCACAATGACACCAACAACTTCTGGCAGATCATCCCCACCAAATCCCTCCCTGAAACTGGACGTGGTCGTATCGTTCGTCACGATGATATGATCCAACTGCTGCACGTCAACACCAACAGTCTTCTTCTCACACACGATGTAGCCTCCCCGCTGATGCCGACCAACCAAGAGTTCACGACATGGCCAAGAGATGACACTTCACGTTATAATGATACCCTATTCCGACTCCACCTTCTCGACGCACCCGATGGCGAAGCTTGGAAGAGCAAGTCCGGTTACTTCCGTCTCATCCATGTTCCCACTCGCGTGTCGATGTGGACCCATAACAAGCAGTTGCCTGAATGGGCGTTCAAGCAACAGGAAATCAACGGAAACAAAAATCCCACTGAAAAGACGGCGACCTGGTTCGTGGATGAGATCGTTGCCGCCGAGAGTATGTCTGTCTATACACATACAGTGATCTTGACTAACATTGATGCTAGACGGCGAGGACTTGAAAAACCGCACTGGACCCTCTCCTCCGAAAGTACCGAAGAGCATGAATTTCTTCCGCAAGTGGGCAGAGCTGCAACTGTTGATGATGCAACACAACGCCGGCTTAACTGCGTCGCATCCCTACGCCAGTAGCCCTATCAATTGGCCGTTCCTATTGAGCGGGATCAGTTTCTGGACAGAAAGCGAAGATCAGCGACAGATATACCTCATTGGTAATATACTCGGTTGGTGGACATGCGTTGTCGCCTTGTCCATCTTTGTCGGTATTCTTGGGGCCGACTTGTTAGCCAGACGACGAAACAACAAACCCATTGAAGAACGTAAGTTCTAACGGCTTTGCCTCATCGACCATTGGCTGAGCAATCTGTAGCTGTCCGTAACCGGCTCTGGAATTCGACTGGTTTCTTCTTCGTTGTTTGGGCAGTCCACTATGCGCCTTTTTTCTTGATGAACCGACAATTGTTCATACATCATTATCTACCCTCACATCTGGCGTCAGCATTGATTGCAGGCTCAGTCCTGAACTTCATGCTATCGGACACCGTCAACTACCCAATTTCTTTGCAGGGCCCGAAGGATGTTCGTCACAAAAAGTTCGAGCATGCTGACATCGGTTTGAAAGGGCCCATCATCGTTGTCATCTTTGCTGTGTTGCTCTTCATCATGTTCGCGTTTATGGCGCCTCTCACATATGGAACACCTGGGTATGTGTCTCGCTTTGAATGTGGGGCGGGCTACTTACCTTTATTTATAGCCTTACGGGAGAGCAGGTTAATGCCAAACGATTACTCTCTTCGTGGACCCTTCACTTCGCTGCTAAAACGACGGCAGAAGTTCCTGCATAAACGGACGTTCAGTGTATATATGATACTATTATTAGGTAGAGGAAAAACGTAGGTGCGGATGGGAGATCTGGGTTCACTCGTATCTAAGTTTGGAATTGCTTTCGATTGTACTACTTGAGCCCGTTTGAGAGGTGGATGTGTTAGGCTTGAGAGTGGATCTATTAGTATGCGTCACACCACGATCGCGTTATTACTCATGGATATGACCCATCTGCAAGCTTGCTTGATAACCATGAGATTCCAGGAGGTTATATAAGTGCGGCTCATTCATATGTACTCTACAAGATGCCTTCCTACCCATCCCCGCTTATTGGATACGAGAACGCCCCACCTCTTCCTACTGGGGTGAATGCCGATGGCAAATCTCTCAAGAACAATCTCGGTGGTCCAAGAAGTAAAGCCTATGACGAGTTCCCGGATCCCCTCGACAAGAGGAACAACGGATTTGACTTTCACAGTGAGCTCGAGTCCTTGGCACGCCATGTTGGTTGAAACTAACGAGTCCTCCCAAGTCTATTACATGCAGGCCGTCCCCGAACAGGCAGAGTATGCTCGACAGCTGCACGAGAGGATAAGGAGGGAGTTTCCAGAGGTAATAGCGCGCTCCATTGTTTATTTCACCTCTCTGGAACTGATTCACCATTGCCAAAGATGAGGATATACCGCTTCTGGGACAAACCCGTCGGGCCGCACCCCGTAGCCATGTTCGAAGTGAATGTCTTCAACCCTCACATGACTGGAACGCTCTTCTCCTGGCTCGCGGTCAACCGGGGGCCCTGTTCGTGCGTAACATCTCATCTCCTCCCCTGGGCCTTGCTGAAACGCTGACCATGCCATGGGTGTAGAGTGTTGATCCATCCCAACACCGGCGATGCGTATCGAGATCATACGGACCTGGCGATTTGGATGGGCACGCCGTGGCCTTTGAATACGGAGATGTTGAAACCTAGGCACCGACACTGAAGGAAGGAAGGAGGAGAATGTATATCTTGGACTTGTACATTACTAATTAGCTGACAATTGAACCTTTGCACGCAGGCCCACTGAGGAAAGTGAGCGTATGGCTCTACGGCGGCCATATTCAATATTGATGTGCAGATCACACACCAGAGGACCCGCACAGTCGCGTTCATGAAAGTATATATGGTGTTTTCTCAACAAGACCCACCCTGCTCTCCGAGTTTACCCTCGCGCGCAGCCTCCTCTTGTCCATCGTTATGTTCTGGCACAGTCTGCTCTTCCTCGCCCCTACCGCCCTCGGGTGAGTTTCCTCCTTACCAAGCAACACCTCTTAATAAACGCGTAACGGGAATCGACAGCCTCCCCGCGTTCACAGCCAAAACCTTCTCCGGCCCCGTCCCAGAGAAAAGAGGCCAGTACAGCCAAGAGTACAACGCCAGCGTCCCGCGGTGGGAATGGTGGCCAGCGCTAGGCCCGCTCCCCGGAAGCCCCAACGGGTCGTACCTCGCCCAAGAGAACGGTGTATCGATCTGGTATGCGGAAATGGGGAAGGAGTTCAAGGACGCGAAGACGCCAGTCCTCATCCTGCACGGGGGAACAGCAAACGTACGTCCGTTCCCTCTGACTCGCTCGTTTCCGCTTACCCTAGAGCGTTTCTGTAGAGCAACTGGATGTGGCTCCAAGCCCAGGCACTCGTCAAGGATCACTATGTCGTCTCCATCGAGTACGCGCCGTCTTAGTATTACCGGGACAGAGTCAAATCCCTGACTCCATAATGTAGCACGCGCGGTCAAGGACGCTCCCCCTATTCTAACTTTACGGAGATGCATTACGACGACATGACCCGCGATGCCATTGCGGTCATGGATCACCTCAACATCTCGAAAGTCGCGGTAGTGGGATGGAGTGACGGAGCCATTACAGGTGGGTCCCGGTCCCCAATGAGCGTTTCTTGTCTTCGAGGACTCAAGCGTGCTAGGCCTTGATATGGCCATGAACTACACGGATCGTGTCGATCGCGTCTTCGCACACGGCGCGTGAGTGACCGTCCGCTTTTCGACGCGTTTCAGGCTAAAAACACGCTTTGAAGGAACGCCCAATACAACCAGTCGATTCCCCAGTACGGGACATTCAAGCAGCTTGCGGGATCCGATATCGTTGCGCGTGATGAGGATCCGTATAGTTACGCCAACTTGTCCCCTACACCTGACAAGGAGGAAGAGATGAACGAGGCAGTCGTCTACATGTGGGAGACAGAACCAGCATGGGATGCTGATGCCTTTGCGTTGATAGAGGCACCGGTGTGGATCGTCGATGGTGATAGAGACAGCTCCATTGCGCGGAATCAACCTGACGCTATGGTAAACCTCCTTGCGCGATTTTAATAAGGTCCATTCTGATATGAATCAACCGTATAGGCTTCATGGACACCTTTCGCGGGCCAGCTTATCCTCCCGCAGGTTGGACATGATGGTGTGTATTTAGACATTGCTTTTGAATCCTAGGCTCATCGGATATGCAGCTATGGCCGAGGATCCCATCTTGTTCAATTTCGCGATGAGATATTTCCTGGAAATGGAGTATGATGGTCAGCTTCCCGTGTATTGAGCAGAAAGTCGTGTACCTATGTGTCAGAATCCCAAACGTGCATCTCCAACTTAATGCGAGTCGCTTTTCTTCTTTCCCTTCCTCTTCTTCTTCCCCTTCTTCTTTACCGTCTTTCCCTTCTTATTGACTTCCCGCTCGACGTCACTCGCGCCAATCGAGAGTCCTGAACAACAGGCATCGTCACTTTCCGGTATCGGGATAGGTGAGGCGGCCCGTTTCTTCTTTTCCTTCTTCTTGACTTCAGGCTCACCGTCGCTGGCGCCCATCGAGAGCCCTAGAAAAGTATGGGTGGAAGAGCGAAAGCACAATAAATACGGAAGACGAATGACCTTCGGCGCCTGGAAGGTGTAGAAGAATATGAATGGGAGAGCAAGACGGGACAATGGACGACAACATACATTCACCATCTCCGTCTTCAGAGGAGTCCTTGTCCTTGACTGCTCCATCGTCGCCACCTGCCCCAACGTTGTTATAGTCACATGCGACGGAGAAGAGATGCCTCCTCCTTCTCCGGTACTCCCTGAGCGACCTCAAGGACGGGCACATGCCCTGTTGGTCCCAAATCTCTTTGTCGTCATTTTCTCCTGGCCTAGTCCTACTTTCCTGTGTGCATTGATTAGGATCGTAAATGAAACACGACTGAAGTTTACCTCTGAGGAGGAGGTGGCGTTTCCCATGCCGTGTACGCGCCGTCGAGATAAATCCTGGGCTACAAGCAACGTAAGAAAAAGACTAGCGCGAGCTTGATGAGAGCTGACGCTTACTTGGCGGCGAAGAGGAGAGCGTCACTGCAAGTTGTGGTCCACGTCGCAGAGAACACCGGGCGCCCTTGATGAAAGCTGGCAAGGTTGGTTGCGACGTCAGATTGAGACTGTTGGGGAAAGGCAAGCCTAACTTTTGGGATTCGCGAGCGAAGTCCTAGACTCGATACCAGTCACTTCGCCAGTTCGGTCCGATCAGACCCCTGGCGAAGCGACTGGAAGATTTCGAGCCCTATTTGGCGGGGTCGGATTTTTTCCCACGATTTAATGGGACTTCGTCGTTTTACCACCACCTCAAAGTTACAACTTTTTCCATCCACCACATGCTTTTGTTATATGATACTACCCATCAATACAAGTCGAAGCACGTTTTTATTTTCCCAAAATTCGCATTTCCGCCTGATACAGAACATGATCTTTCCCGACAAACTACCCTCACCTCCAACCATGCCTTTTACTCCTGTATGCGAAATAGACCCCCAGCGGGTGGCGAGGACGCAAAGGATGATGTCCCGAATGTTTGGGGTCCCGACACTACGCAATTTCCAGGAGGAAGCGGGGCAGAACGACGTTGTGGTGACGGAATACTCTGTTGGCTGACTGGATTCCGTTGCCTTCCATCAGTGCGCATGTTGACGCATGGCCCACCACAATGCTTCATCTTGGAGGAGTCTAGGATGCCCCATCCCGAGGTAGGGAGACCGGGAGAGTGTTGTTGATGGTGGTGTGATGGTCCAGGTACCCGGGGCCAGAGGCTCAACTGGAGTGCACGTCGTCTCACGAGAATTAGCACTCCAGAATTTTGGAGATGCAGGAGCACTACTGCTTGGCTCAATGATTGGCTCCGGTTCTTCCCCGTTCTCATTCTCGGGCTAGTATTGCTGCTGCCGAGCAAGCTGACCTCTATGTGACCATGTAGTGGCGAGTGTACGGACGCCCGTTCCACGGAATCGCTTGACGGATGTTTGAGGGGTATATGGTGGGTCTTTTGCTTGAGCTCGCTTGACTCCCCCGACCATATTTCGAAGGTTGAGAAGGGATGAGAGGATTGGGGTCTTACCCATAATGATCGGCCTGTCTGCTCATGAATTTTGCGAATTTTCAAAATCTAAAAACATGGCTGTCCTTGGATTTGCATTCTCTAACAGTGTAGTGACTCAGAATAGTTATTTGAGGTGGTTGTAACTTTGACATTTCTCAAATTTTGTGAAGTCCCATTAAATCGTGGGAAAAAATCCGACCCCGCCAAAAGGGGGTCGAATTGTTCCAGACGCTCCGCCAGGTACTCGATCGACTGTCATCGAGTATCTTACTGGCGGACGTCTGGCCTCGAGACTAGCGAAGTCCTGTCAAAGCGAGTTAGAAGATCACCAGCGTAATAAGCTGGTCAATGACATGTATGCATACATATTGAAAACTACAGTATGAAATTCTATGTACAAGTAGTGTACATCACGAATCATAGCCTCTGCGTGAAGCTCAAGGTGGAGAGGTGCATCAGGAAGATCACTTTGTGGCTGAAGAGTAGTGGACTTCCGATCACTCTGACATCCTACCATTACACGACGGCATGACCCGGGATGCTATTGAGGCCATAGATCACCTTAGCATCTCCTAAGTCGCGGTAGTGGGTTGGAGTGATCACAGGTGGGTCCCCCATGCTTTTGAATCCTATGCTCATCAGAGCCGAGGATCCCATCCTGTTCAATTTCGCGATGAGATATTTCCTGGAGATGGAGTATGATGGTCAGCTTCCTGTGTATTGAGAAAAAAGTCGTGTACCTACGTGTCAGAATCCCAAACGTGCATCTCCAACTTGATGTAAATTCACCCAAGCCCGAAGCGCTTCAACTTGGCAAAGTACTTTTGCACGCGACTTGCGACTTGCCGAGCCGTCCTGCGACCATCCATGCCCACTGAAATCTTTTTCCACCGGTTCTTCACCCCATCAGGGTACTCTTCAAGTAGCCGTTCAAGAAGGTGTTGCTCAGAGTCCGACCACGCTTGATTGAACGTCTCTGGACGCGGCTTTGACAAAGTGGGAGGGGCTTTGGTCGCATGAGAAACCGCGGAAGGCGCAGGCGATGGCGAAGGCTCGCGTTTCCGTTTTTTCTGTTTTGTTTTCGGTTTCGATTTCTCGGGTACTGGGTCGGCGACTGGCGGGGGAGGAGACGGAGGCGCATCTGGTATTGGTGTCGGTATTGGAAGCATAGGTATATCGCCATCATCGTCTATATCGACATCGGCGGTCTCGCCCGCGGCGTCGCGTGTCAAGTATGTCACAACGCTCCGGCCGACACCATCCACTTTCTTCGCAGCCTCTTTTCGCGGTGGCGGCGCCGGCGGCGGGTCCCAATCCATGTTCCATTGCTCGAACAGTGGGTTCAGGATCGCGCTCTTGGCGTCATGGACAAAGGAGGAGAGCGGTCGGGGACCAGTGGTATGGGGGCGATGTGGAAAGCCAAACAAGGGCGTTGGATCGCAGCCTTGGAACGGAGCCCAGTCCCATGTAATCTGTGGCGGCGAGTCTGGCAGTTTGCTGAGCTCGAGCGGGGTAGCCAGCGGGTCCTGGCGTAGTCGGAGCAGATTGTCGAGGTCAGCATGCGTTTGAGCGAGCAGGACCTTTTGAGCTGATATCCAATCATCTAGCGCGGATATTCTAACGCACATAAACACAGAAATCTATGCAAAAAGCATCCCTTGACTTACGCATCTTCACGGTTCATTGCAGTGAGAACTTAAGCACAAAAACGGGTGATGGTCATAGTCAAGGTCCATAGTTACCCGGAGTTGAGTTGAATTTTCAACTTTTAACTATCACAAGAGATCTGGCAGTATCCTACGGTCCATGTCCCACCCAACAACACTTCACCCTTCACATCTCTAACTCGCTGCCGACTGTAACGATGTCTTCAAGGATCTGCTCTTCATCGAAGTACCCATCATCCTCGTTCCTTGCCCAATCGAACGAGACTTCGTCCCCCCCAAAGAACGGTTTACTACGTCTAAGCAATTCCAGCTGTCTGGTATCATCTCCGCGAGGATGTTCCTCCTCAAGAGAGTTCCTCGTAGAGAGAATTCGACCCCAGTGCGACTGGTCCTTATCATTGACAACACTGTACACGGTCGATGAACAGCCATGAACGGTCACGTCGTATTGCAGCGACTTTCGAGTACTCGGCGTGGTGGATGATGATGCCTGGGTTGCCCTCGAAGCGGACCGACCACCCAACTGCATCGTCAGAACGATGTACGGCTTAACAGCTCCATCTGGCGCGTCTTCAAAAAGTATGGTACCGACTTTACGCGTGAGAGGCGGCAATGTTCCAGTTCGCACGTTCCAATCTCGAATAACCAGCGCGCTGACATGTTGCCGCCCAAGCTTCACATCCTTGCCTCGCACGATAGGAATGATCTGGCTGATCCCTTCCATATCGGCGCAACACTGCCATGCGATGCCACGCGCAGCAGCCTTCCACAGAGCACTCGTCGACAAACAGCCCGTATCACCCATCTTCGCCCAATGCGTGAAATTCACGTAACTGTCGGCAAAAGCCTTGCGAAACGGAGCGCCACCGCCTTGAGGACGCGAATTTAAAATGAGATCGTGCCACTGTGGCGCAACGAGAGCTTTCACAAAGTCAATTAGGGCAATCGGCTTGGTAAATCGAAGTTCTTCAGTCCATAAAGAGGATGAGTGAGGCAGAGCAGCTATGACAGCGTCGTGGGCGAGGTTGCAAAGCAGCCGCGCAACCAATTCGCCGCGCTTGCCCTTGTCAATGAGAGGGCTGAATTCCTGTGCCAATAAACGAATTTGCTCAGAACCATCCGGAAGAAGATGAGCAGCAGCCTCCGCGAGAATGGGTTCGGAGGGAGTTCCCGTGAGCATGCCGTGAGACGATGATATCGAGTGCACCGTCCGCATATGATAAGCAACCTGTCGCTGCTCAAACTCCCTAGCAGCCTTATACTCCACAGTACCATCAAGCATAAAATCAAGCGAGAGACGCGTACTCAAAGCAGCAAACATCCCATCGTCCTTGACGTTTTCCAGATCCTCGCTCCCACAAAGCTTCACTTGGGCAAACAAGACTAAAGATCGACGAACATCCCCGCTCCCGTATTTGTACCGCGTTATCCACCTAAAAAGGGATATCATCATCTATAAAACCAAGTGCGAAAAAGGGCATACAATGGCCGTCCAAATGAGGATATAAACGCCAACGTACAAACATCATCCAACGTCCGCTCGTTTTCAGTGATGACGGGTGTCTCGATATCAAACGGGAACGCGACGTATGGATCCAATTGTACCCGTCGCATTGAGCCCACCCGCGCAGAAGAGTGAAGTGTTGGAGAAGGTGGTGGTACGCTAGGTGAGAATGTCGACAGAAAGATAACAAAGAATGGCAGGTAATGTGATGTGCAGTCCCTCAGGTCACGGAGAACGCTACATAGTGTATGGTATGTTGTCTGACGATCCGGATCCGCCGTCTTGTCTAGCGTATGATACTCGTCAATGGCGAGAAGCACAACGTTGTCGTGCTGGGAGATTTTGGCTGTCTCGGCAAACGATTGGATGGCGTTTACTAGCTCGTCTCGATGTGTCTGGTATTTGGCGAACGACAGAGACCCCTCATGAGCTAGATCTTCTGGATTCGCCATGGGCAAATCTACAGACTACATTTCATTAGCCAGGTGGGCAGGAGGTGTAAAAGGGCGCTTCATACTAAATAACGTTCGGCACTCTCAGCAGCTTCAAAGTCGAAAGTGAGTCGCTGGGCATCGAGCCGTTCCCTGAACACCTCAGGCGAAGGGTTATCGGTTCCCAGCACCGAGGTGGCGGCAGTTAAGATGCCGCGAAGGAAAGCAGCGCAATGTGATCTTCTGTCTAGTTCATCTCTGTCGTATCGAGCCCTCATAATGAAATTGCACAAGGCTGGGTCACGACTGGGGTACCCAGTCCCTAAGGAAGCGTCATGAACGAAGATGAAAGTATGTCAATTGTTAATCTAACTTGCCTCCTTCTTCCCGCAGATTGATATACACGGAGAAGAGCTTTCTCCCAACCTCATACACGGTACGCGACTTCCCGAAGCCTGAACTTTGAGTGACTTGGAGAAAATTGGCTGTGGCTTTCTCCTTGACGATGGTGTCCTTTAAGAGATCTGCGTAAGGACCTATGTACGTGGATTTCCAGGCCATTTCTGTGGCTAAATTAGTGGACATCAGTCAAAGAATTGTTACCCTCGCTGAACACCGACCGTCGACTAGAGAAATGTTAGACAATAGTAGCTCGCGACTAGATATGGAGCTCACTTTGCGTCTGAACCTCAAAAGAACGGCCTTCGCCTTGTGTGAAAAAGCATATGGGTTAGCCTTCATGCGCCCGCGAAGCTGGAACAACGCGCCTGCCGGGCCTTTGCGGAATAAGACTAGATCAATACAGGATTAGCGTCGTGCTCTTTAAGACAGTAGACGAGAAGTACCTGATGATGTTATCTGAGCGAACGACCCGTCCTTCCATGCCATTTTCAAAGCAGGTCTCAGCGACGCGTTCTGGGCAATCAACTGCGCCACATCTGGCTTACGAGTAATACAATACGCGTCCGTGTTCTTGCTCCAGATGGAATATACATGAATAATGGCGATGAGGAGGTGTGGTGTTTTGGCTTCAGGTAGATCATCTTTCCCCATGATTACAGAGTAATGCTGGGCCATGAATTCACAGATTTTTTCATCCATGAAGGCGGTATCCTGCTCGTCTTCAGAGGCGTAGGGATCTTGAGGAAGTAGACGAGATCTCTTGGACGAGGACGAGGGCGCTGCCCTATTGTCGTACAATCGTTTTTGACCTCCGCCTTCCGAGGTCATGGTGAATCGAGTGTACGTACGGGCTGGCGTAAATTCCCCGTCTATCAATGTACGATCGTCGGAACTAGTTCGCTGCTCATGCAACGACGAACAGAGAGCAATTAATTGGCACTAAAAAACAAAAAATACAGCAAGTCCGATAGCAATAGATTAGAAAGCGAAACCCTCCTCAATAGATTGATTCACAATTAAACATTAGACATCTCCACAGGCAGAGGAGTATACCCTTCTTTCAGAGTTCTGCTCCCTCCAATGCTCTTCACTGCGCCCCATGCATCCCCAACAACGTCCTTCGCGCCGTCCCACCATCCATCCTTGTCTTCCAAGGCCTCATCCGGCATCACACTGTCTTTCGGCCTCTTCCACCACTTGAGAGTGAGCGAACTCGACACAACGCTGACGCTTGAGAACGCCATTGCGGCACCAGCCAACATCGGATGCATATAAACATTCCACGGTAAGAGAACCCCCATCGCAAGCGGTATGCCAAGGACGTTGTATATACAAGCCCATATTAGGTTTCGACGAATAACAGCGAATATCTTGCGAGACAGATGTAGCGCGGCGACGACGTCCAGAAGATCTGATCGCATAAGCACAATATCGGCAGCTTCAATCGCGACAGACGTCCCCGACGACAGCGCGATGCCAACAGTCGCAGCGACGAGCGCAGGAGAGTCATTGATGCCATCTCCAACCTGGAAGTATATTAGGAGAAGGTCAAAAAGAGACGGAAAATACACACCATCGCGACGCAGTCCCCATGTTTCTGAATGAGGTCAGTGACCAAGGTGGCTTTACCACCGGGAGAAACACCGGC
>QLPD01008009.1:0-19675 GCA_003314085.1 Hymenopellis raphanipes | reverse complement strand
CACCAGCCCTCTGCGCTACAAGAAAGTAAGATATCCAGTTGAGCAAGATAAGCCGGGAGTGGCCAGAAGCCTCAGGCATCTTCTGAATGCTTGGGCGACTTTGCTTGTGCGCCAGGATAGCTTTTCCTGTATGATCAGACTGGCCGTGATGGTAGTCTGTGTCTCGATGGGATTGGCCTGAGTAGGGTCAGTGACGCTTACTGCATTCAAAAAGGGAGAGCACCGAAGCTGACATCTGGAGGTAGGAAGAAAACGAGCGGAGTTGGCGGAGTTTAAAAGTATTCTTTTCAAGATCATCACCTTGCGGTTTTTTCTCTCCTAGCTTTCTCAAGCGTGGTCTAGCGTAGCCTGTTGGTGGATCATCATGACGCGTAATTCCCGGATCCTCACGAGTTGTAAACGAGATAAACGGTATGAAATGTCCCGCATACAGTTATGTTAACAAGTGGGTCTGATGATCACTGAGCCGATTCTAGTAAGTTCGAGGAGCTTCGCTATGATTTAAATAGCATTCATTGAACTTGAAAGCTCTAATTTAGGAGTATCAGCCTTCTGGGGGCCATTGCAGGAAAATGAACGACTGCGCAGGTCTCATAGAAGTCCGAGCAGTGGCCGGGAGTCTCTATGTTACGGTCGCCTACTCTATACGTTATTCAGACCCAGCTCTGACAGCAGAGCTCGCCATAGTCAAAGAGTTGATCCTGCTGTCCTGAGCGAATCCCGATTGACCTTCTCACCATATGACCCCCAGTGCGTTTTTTCGCACCTTTTGCCGAGCTGAACAGTCTACACGCTTTGACGACTTGTTGGCATATTCTAAGACACACTCTCGAGGATTACCGCAGGGCCTTAGTCGCATGCCGCAGCTCACTCGGAAATTAAATAAAGGTACCAACGTGTCTGATGTGACTGGCAGCGTCAATTATCCAGTGGGCGCCACTTGCATGGGAAACCACTTTATGCTCACTGACTGATGTTCTTCTCAAGGATTTGTCCCGAGGCATTAATTTTACTTCTCGTTCGCTTCGCTCTCAAGTATACGTGACGCGCGACGGGCGATGTTTGTATGCTAGTAGTAAATCATGATGATTGAGAACATCTCGCTTGATGAACTAGCGCTACATAGCATGATCGCACGGTGAACAAGAAGGTGGTTGTTCGGGTTACAAAGCAGCGAGTGGCTCGGGACTGAGAAGACTCTCAAGCAAGCTTCTTCCTTTCGTTCGTGTGCTTAGCTCCCCTTAGATACCGGCATTCAATGGAAATAGGCAATTCAACGTACTGTTCCAGGAACGAATCGAGGTAATCGACAACAATGAATAGCGATAGCAACAGAAGAAGTAGGTACGACGGCAACTTCGAAGTCCCATAGGTTACAGTATGCAGTATCGTAAGATATGAGTATGAGCCCTCCTAGTAGACCAAACGGGAAACAGGTGAATTACATATATACAGTAGAATGAGCAAGGGAAATGATGAAGTACGGCAATAGACGTGTATGTAGTTGCGAATGAAAGAGCACTTGAAATAAGATATCGTAAAGGCGCCGTATATGAAGCACTCGCAATCGTTTTTGTGTATGTGTGTGTATTCGAAGTGGAGTCAGATCAGCCCGCCCATCCTTTCAGCGAACTGCTTCCAGAGGAGTGTGGCGAGCCATACGCGGACTGCGGCTCGTAGGCAGAGTCCTGATACAAGCCACCAGCATCGAAAGGACCAGTCGGATAGAAGTCTGAATCGGTATGGTAGGACGTCGTCGCGGAGGCTCGCGGCACGTCATCGTAATAGTACGCAGGTTCGGGGGAGGGCGCTTTATCCGTATATGGTAGATACGGGTCGACTGGCGGCGCCGTCTGAGAGTGGGACATCTGCGGAGGGGGGATGGGCCCGGGCCCGGGGTCGCTGAAAGTTGGTTGATGGGAGGGCAGCCACTGTGTCGGCGGCGAAGTATATCCAGAATGGAATTCGTCGTCGGACAGGAACCGCTTACCCCCGTCGGGATGCATGGGAGGGAACGCCACGTCGGATGTTCTCCCGGTGGGCTGAGAGGACATAGCTCTTATAGATGGTGGGGAAGCGTGAGCGCCGTGGGTGTAGGCGCCGCTGGTGGGAGTACCATATGGATGCATCCTGCCTGAGATGGGACTAGTACTTGCGTGACGCAGTCGCGGTGAGGGCAACTTCAACGTCAAGCTCGTCCGTAGATTGCGAACCGTCGGCTTTTCATCGCGGAAGAAGGGCGCCCGGACGGGTTTCGAGCCGTATACCTTTTTCTTGGTTAGCCCATGCACTTGTTGCAATTGAGCGACGAGGCTGGGCGGTTCATTTGCGGATGTCGATGACGAGGTTTGTGTTGGTACAAATGTTTCCTGCGAAGAGCTAGACGATAGCGCTTGCGGATGCTGGTCAAAGTCGCGCCTGAAGGAAGACTAGAGAGAGGAAGATGACAAAATAAGTATCACATAACACAGGCCGTGACGAGAGGTTACGTACGTTTGGCAAGGGATCTGGAGACAAAAGGAGGACAGATGCAAGATGAATTTGGATTTTTCTCTTATGCAAAGGGGCGCGACGAACCTTGGAACCTGCGGGGATGAAGGGCGGGGGCACCTCCGTGACGAGGAGATTTCACGGAGGAGCGCACGGTGAAGGTGTCAGTCTCGGTCGGCAACCTCAGTGATTGCTCGGTACTCTGTTGCAATAGCATCTATATAACGTTGGTCAGGGGATAGACGTGGAAGTCGCTGCATGCCCTCACCGTTTCGTTAAATAAAGCGTTCAGCACCCACACATCCTGCCGGATGCTGAGGACCATATGACACTGGATGTCTGCCTGCAGACAAACGCGAGTCAACTGAATGGCCGAAGGCTGGAAATCAATAGAGTCCCTACCTGCGCAAGACCTTCCGCTAACCCGGACCACTGATCGCCGCCAAACGAATTGGAATTCGAAATTCCACCAGAGCTACCGGCAGGCGTCGATGCTGCGACGATGAGGAGGTTTCGAACGGTATCAGGCATTTTCAGGCTAGCCGATGACAGAATCTGGTCCAGACAGTAAGATACTTCCTGTACAAAAGCAGCTCTACAACGTACATCGATGGCGTTCCAAATGTCAACTGCCGACAGCACATTTCGAGAGTCAAAATTGAACCGGACGTCCTCGAGACACGCTTCCAGGCTGTCGCATTGTCGCACAGCAGTTGGACCAGGCTGACCAGAGACAGGTAGGGTCTCAAGGACGAAAGAAGACTGCTGTTATGCGGTTTAAGCGACGCGTGAAAAAGGCGATAATGGATCGTACCGTCGCTTCTGGATATCTGGCCTCGAGGTGGGAGAGCAAAATCCGCACGTAGTGATCGCGCAGATCGGGCCAGAAGGATGAAACCGTCTTTGAATTCTCGATAAGGACAAGGGTGACAACTGCAGGCGGGTCGAGTGGCCTGAAGAGCTCGGAATTCACCATTCCTGGCGTGAAGGGGAGGGTCATAATCGCTGAAAAAGGAGCAATACTATTCCTGTGCCGAGGAACAGCAATCCCTATAGGAAGAGTAATAGTCGTCAAAGCTTTCGTGAGAGCTAAAGGAACAGCGGGGGGCCTGCGAAGAAGGATGCAATGGAACCTCCGAGGAATCCCTGACGGTCGGCCTTAATAATCTTTAGACATGGAATCGTGGATCCAAATAATACTTCGTCGGACTTTCTAATTGGACACCGTGCAGAACTGCAAAATAGATCGCTGCAGCGTAGCGAAAGGAGACCGGCACTGGCAATGTCGGGACAGAGTATATCTTATGATGCCGCGCTGCTCCGGTTCTCGGTTCAGGAAGAGACTGTAGCAACGAAAGTCAACCTCGGGACGTCCAATTTATGTAACGCGCTTCTCTTCACACCTGAAATGGAATCAGCACCGAGGTATCGTGTTTGCAGCACGGAATCTTGAAACGAAAGAAAGTCAGATCGGAGGGGAGTAGAACTGCTGAATTGACCTACGGGGTGACAAGCGAAGAGGAGGATGGCGCCCACGGTCTGGCGTGAAATATGTAAGGCACTGGTATTTAAAGTTTTCGCAATCACCTCTCACGACTCCAGAGATGGCAACAAGCTACCACGAAGGTGGCCCTAGATCCCGCACGTGGCGGGTAGCTTGTCGCGGACTTGGAAATAAACTACGCGAGTCGTGAGCAATCAAAGTAGCATTTCAATGCGAAAGATACTCCTACCCAACTCCTACCAGCGAGGTCTGCTTGAAATTCCCCACTATATGTTCAAACTTGAATGCTGTTATCGATTTGCGTGCCGACCCTTTTGGGTTTAAGGATGACGTGCGACGTGAGTTCCCTTGAAAAGAATCAGATGAGTCTGATAAATCCCATATCACTGTCACGATACCTCCGTTAAGAGGGACGGAACACGCTAGACACGGAACGAAGTGCGATTGGCATTGGTTCGTAGGGCTTATTCAACGAAGAATGTGCTCAGAAAGAGACCGGGATCCGGCTCTTGCAAGGCGACAAGCAGTTAAGTGCAACGACAAAGGATTAGCTACCTTTCCATGCTGTTGAAAGACCTGCGGTCAGTAATTCCAGTACGCCACTAACGAAACATACCTCAGACGAATGGAGGTATGATCTATCGATTGCTGCAGGGACTCCTACCGAGGAGCCAAGACAGACGCGTTCAGGAACCCGATCAAGACCGAGGACGCGTCTCACGACCAAGCATGCCACTTTCGCTATGGCTCGGAAGCCTCATCGATGGCCGGCTGAAGCGACCAGGTGACTCCCAACGTGCTCGGACACCTGCGCCACTAACGAAACAGTCAATTCAGTCGTTACACAACGCGGAGTAGAACATGAGAGGTAGAAAGATGATGGATGCGATTGATGCAATTATACGCTCCGGATCCGGGTGTAATGCACCGTGTACTAAACGTTGCGTCACTGGTCAGGAAGGCGACATCCCTACAGAAACAGAGTAGAGTGCAGGACGCATGCCCGTAGGACACGGAATCGCCGGAACAAGTAATACGGGTCAGCTCAATCGGTTATGCTTTATGAGAGTCGAATACCTTCAAGATGGGCGTGTATTTAGTTGATCCACGAGCTACATCAGCGTGCGAAAGGGATAAGCTCTCACCGTCCCTAATTTCGGCTTCGTGAACTTCAGCACACACTTGAACACTGGACAACAATTCATTGGAGTCAGATCAAGTCGTATTTCCTGTAAAGCTATCATGAAACACTGGACCATCGAAGAAAATCGATTGAATCTCCTGTCATACCGGGCAAATACCGGGGTTCAACTTGTCTCGGTGCAGCGACAATCGTCACGGGTGGCGAAAGGAAACTGTTTGTGAAACGAACCTTAGACTGTTCAAGTCTTCCAAAAGCACGACCACATTTATCACGTACTTCGAGTCCCATTATTCAGGGTCTACCTCGACGGGTGGTACATGAGAGTCAAGCATGTTTGACGTCTGAGAAGAGCTTTCGCTGGTCGCGTTGATGGTCATGGCGTTGAAACAAAAATAGACATACCCTTTGCCCTTTCGGACCGGTAAGCCGGTGGCGTACCTGATTGGTTTCGAAGTAAAGGACTGCCAGTTATCCAGACCAGGAACGGTGAGGGGAAACTCACAGTGTTCAATGGCAAAAGCGACGGCGAACAATGGGCTATGCTCTTATCGACTATCAAAAGATATTGAAGACGCCTTAGTGGCGAAACAGTCCGTGGACCCACAACTATTGTTCGTTCGATCACGATCCGGGCGACCAAAGGGGCTTCCTTATCTGAGTCTTTTGTTTCTCCAGTTATAAGCCCGGAGTGAGCACGGCAGTACATCTCACTGCAGGACACTGTGTTGGCTCAGTGGATTCCACTGCAACGTAGCACATTTCAGTGTAGAATTTCCCCACTTTTTAGGCTCTTTCATTGCAGTGTATGTCGTTACATTACACTACATTATCATGTATAGCTGTGTCATGCGGCACTGTATTGCACTGTATCACGACTGCTTTGGCTACTATTTGCTACAGTACATTTCAGTGAAATGTAGCACATTATGATAATGTATTATGGCATATTACAGTGTAGCGGCAACAGCCTCGGAGCGTACCTACTGCAGTACATCGCAGTGAAATGTAGCACATAACAGTGGACCATTATGGTGTATTACAGTGTGCCGGAAGGGCTTCTAAGCGTACGCTACTGCAGTATATTACAGTGACATGTAGCATATTACAGTGACATGTAGCATATTACGCTACATTCCATGAGCATATTTGTGGTGGTACAGCTGTACTTATTGGTACTGTAAGAGTGTCATAGATATACTGGATCCTTATATGATACTTTCAACTGCTGCCTAAGTGTTTACTTTACTGCTTTTCTGATGTTTGCAGTTTACTGTACTGCTCGTCTGACTCTTATAGCTATACTGAATTCGTACTGATAGTAGTCTGATACACTATATCTCGCTGCTTCTGCTTACTGCTTATAGATTATTATATGTACCATTCTCATCAATACTGAATATACAAGGTCAAGCAATATATTACTCTGTAGTTCCTACAATATCTGAAAGTTTCGACCAGAAGCCCATGCCCCAAGCCCATCGGCCTGCCTTCTTCTTCTGCATCTCATTGTACGCCTGCTTGTCCTCAGCCTTCATCTCCTTCTCCGTCCGACACCCGTTATCCACCCATCGCGCCAGTCCTCCAGGCAAGAATTGAGTCACGGACGTTCGACGCTCACCCTCACGTACGGGAATGTTCGAGTGGGTGAACGTAGCCGAGGGAATGGCGATAGACGCGGCGTGCGGGAACTCAACGACAAGCTTCGCCTCCCACATAATGAGGTGGCCACCCTGCTCAGCGTCGAAGTCACCCAGTGCGGTGACGATGCACCAGAACCATGCGAGGTTCATGAGATCCTGGTGCAGCCACGTCCATACGTTCCGTCCAAAGTTGAACGCGACGCAAGGAAAGATAGAACAGTCAAAGTTTGGGCAAAGACCCATCTTGTCCGAAACTGTCTTGATGACATTCTTCCCGTACTCATAGAGCTTGGGCGCCCAGATTCGAAGTGCACCTAAGTTTAATTCAGTGCCTGTTCACAGTGAGTTCTGACTGACTTACCGCTTTGAAAACCCATAATACGACGAACTGATTTGTTCGCCAGCAAACGATCCATGTAAGGCTGGAGTTTGCCTAGGACAAGATATGTCGGCCGCAGTGTACCCTGTCCATGAATGAACCCCACGTTGACAGCGGGGAAATTTCCGCGTTTGTGACACTTCTGCGATTTCTTGAAGTTGGCCTCGTCGGCGACTTCAAGAATCGCGTCAAACGCGTTAGTGCAGTCGACGACGTAGCTTTCGTCATCTGGTCGTCCAAGAAGGCAGGCGATGATGTTTCCAAAGCGGTCGATGATGGGCCGAGGCGATCTGTTAGATGCGGTGAGTGAATGTTTGGTAGAAGACAAAAATACTCACTTTCCATCCCATTTAACAAGGCGGAAGCCCATGGCAAGAAGCTCATCCAGTGTGTATATCTTGTTACGGTATCGGTAGTACTTGTTCTTGGCTGAATATCCTCCGACTTTTGACGGTAGCGTGCTGGAATCCAAGTCGATGGCGATAGATGGCTCTGCCATATCTGTGGCGGTCTTGAGGGCGTGAGCATCCGCATCGACGCGATTTAAGCGCTTCTCCTTTCTGCGACGTTTACTTCCCTCATTTTTATGTGGGCTTGACGCGTCTGGCCCGTCAGGGTGTGATGATGTGCGAGTAGTGGAGAGGGAGGGGCGATTGGTGGAGAGGGGTGGGGAGGCTTTCGAGGATAATGACTGGGGGGTGACCTTCGCGCCCTCAGAGATGGAGAGTTGGTCGAATTCCGGAAGAACGTCGATGTCGTCTAGTTTGGTAGGCCGCCGCGCGTGTTCATCGACCTCCACCTCAACGACAGGCTCGTTGACGTCCACAGCGTTCTCCCGGGCTACAGCGTGTTGAAGCGCCTCAGAAAAGTCGAGGTCCACGCGAAGGGGTTCTATTTTGGTGGGAACGTCGCGTCCATAGATGGCGCCGCTGCGGGTCTGGGAAGCAGTTAGAGGGAGCGCAGGACAGAGCAGAGCGACGTACCCTCAGGAAGAATACCATCCCAAACCACGCGTCCGCTACCTGAAAATTGGATTAGCTTCTGGTTGAATCTCTGGCCGACTCCCCGCTCTCCCTCCCGCCCGCACGCCCAAGGTTCCGCCACCAGCGACGCGTCAGTTCCGGGGATGAATCATCGTACGTCGCTGGCAGCCCCAAGGACGGTTGAAGCATTCAAGAGGCTGGGAGTCTACGCGAAAATGCTCACCTGGAAGTGTGATTTTGGAGCCCGGGTGGTGGTGGGAGCAAAGAAAGGTATATCAACGGACCAATCAACAATGGAAGGCCTAGGCTTTGACGCGTGAAAGTCACGTTATGGCAATGAGGCTTTATCTGTTTCTTCTTTACCCTCATGATTCGCTCACTCACGATTAGTCGGCGCACGCCCTTCCTGAGCCTCTGGCTCCTCTTCCTCCTCTGGCTCTTTTCTTTCCTCTGGCTCTTTTCTTTCCTCTGGCTCTTTTCTTTCCTCTGGCTCTTTTCTTTCCTCTGGCTCTTCTCCCTCCTCTGGCTCTGGTTGCACCGCCGGGACGTGCTCATCGGGCACTGATCAAACAGTAGTGAATGAGTTACTGGAGAACATCCAGAACTGCTGGTCTGCATCGTTCGGGGACGTCGTCTTCATAACGCGTCCATTTTCCATTGGACGTCTCCTCAATCGGGGAAGATTTATCGTTCAAGGGAACCTGGGGATTCACGCGTCAATGAAAGAGATGATCTCTTACACCGTGCCTTTGGACTTGTTCTTGTCGACCGCGTCTCTCGACACGGGGGTCGCTACGCTAGTACGTTCACCCTTTCCTTCGTTGAATCAATTACTAACTTCTTTCTAGCCTTCGTCTATTCCGACCCCTCATTAAAGTAAGTTCCGTCGTTCGTTGTCGTTGGTGCTGACTTTCTCGGCCAGACTTCGACTTCGCCTATCTCGAACGGGCATCCTATGTACAATGTTCTTCTCATTTGTGTTACATCTCCTTCAACGTTGACCGACCCTTCATCAGCCTTGACTACGACAACGACAAAGGCCCTTATTGAATGAAGATCTTGTTCGACACTGCCTTCAACTCCAGCAACCAGTACGTCCAGTCCTCTCTTGCGTTCTTTGAATTTTCGACTAAAACTTTATCAGGTCTTGATGGTCGCCGAGGACTCAACTAGTACGTACGTTGGCCTGATTCCTCGCACCGCCGACTGATGTGTCTCGAAGTCGAACATGCCAGGATTGCCTCGCCGAGTACGGTCGAAGTCTCATCGCCTCCAGTAAGTCTTCTTTCTAGCGGACATCGAGCGCGTTCTCATTAGCCACGGTCATCGCAGCCTGTTGTACAGATCTGTGGTCGTAATGTTGCTGAGTGTCCAAGGAGCTGCTCATACTCCAAAGACTCGATGGCAGTGTTGGATGTTGGGCTGGACGACAGGTGGGATACCGAGCAACGGGACGACATGGTACTCTGAGCATTATGGGCTCATTACGTGGTTGGAGAATCGGGCAGAAGACGGGGCAGTAACGTTGAGATTGCGAGGAACTGGTCGTAGATGATAAGACGGAGGACGGATCAGATCCTCGATGAAATTTGTAACCTTTGTATTCATTACGACGCGACGTACCATCCAGAGCGAAATGTCATTAGTTTATCACAACTGATAGAGACGTAGTAGAAGCCAACGCAAGGGAAGAAAGGCACTGCATAAGCGGACAAATTTCCGAAGTACGTCGAAGATGCTATCCGAGAAGGACTGGTGTACGAAGGTCGTATTTGTCGAAGGCGTTGGGAGAGATCGAAGGAGGTCTGTGCTAAACACGGAGAGTAGGAATCCGGCGGCCTTGTGTTATGAGTGGATGTGATAGTCCTCCCGTATGAAAGCTATCCGAGGAAGAGAAAGAGACGCAAATGGCCTGCAAAAGCGTCGACTCGACTGATGGAGCAATCGTCAAAACAGAGCGAAGATGTTATGAGCGAAGCACTGCTGCCGTAGTTGCGTAGTGAGATCAAACCGGTCGAATGCGTTGCCAATGAGGAGGGAAGGACCTCTGTATTCATACGGAGCGGCCACATGAGGTGATGGTTCGAGAAGAGTGGCCTGCACATATTTGGCAACTTCTGCCGACGGCAAGACCCGAGCACGTACAGCACTACATTACGCTCACGAAGAGCTCCACTGCATTCTTTGTACATGATCCGATTCCTTCTTATCGCGCCTTAAAAAGACGGAAACCTCGCAGGATTCGTCGTGTATGACAAGTACGGCGGTAACGGCACGATTGAGTTTGATGGAGATAACATTGATGCTTACTAAATATCTCTTGTCTTCTGACAACGACATGCAGTGCCAAGTTTCTTTGTCGTAACGCTTCTTGGCTCCGTCCTTGCCCTTCTTTCCTCGCCATTCCTTACCAAAATGCCCGTACGGGGGTTGCAGTTGCTGGTTTTCAGCGCCCTTCTCGTACTCGCCGCGGCAGACACTACTATTCTTGAGCAGCTTTCCAAGCGACATGCGACAAGGACGGCAGGCGGGATCCATGTTCCCATTGCTCGGCAGGAATCTCACTCTCTCGAGAGGCGCGCAGACACGGGAGAAATTGGGCTAGGTAGTTACTTTGACGTGTATGTTCTATCTGACGATTATTATTTATACTAACGCGTCAATACAGCACGTACAGCGTCTTGCTTAAAGTTGGAGACAGCGAAATACCTCTCGTCCTAGGTACGCTGTGCTCCTCCTCTCGCGATTTAGTCTAACCCACTTCCAGATACCGGTTCCTCCGATCTATGGGTCATCTCTGATCAGTGCAGCACAGCGGATTGCCAAACCACAGTGCCGCTTTATTCCCAGAGCACCTTCAAATCATCAAACCTGGACGTTGGAATTTACTATGGAGACTCTATGACGCGTACGCATGCGCTTGGCGAAATAGGACAGGATACGGTCGACCTTGCGGGATTGGTCCTCCAGGATCAGTATTTCGCCGCCATAAACGACACCAACACAAGCGTTCTTGACACTGGCGGAGCTGGTATCTTTGGCTTGGGATTTCCCGTCAACAGGTACCCGGCATCCACTTCATTTTCCATCTCGTCCTTATGAGTTTCCCAGCTTTATTTGGTCAGAAGTCTTCTTCGATACCTACGCGTCTCGCCGCCGCCGCCGTCAGGAAACCTCACGAGCCGTACACTCATGGGGACGTCGACCCTCCAACCAGGCTAGAGCCACATTCCCCACCTTCGATTTTACTCGCCCATCGTTTCCCTCTTTGTCCAATCTGCCGGACCATCTACCGCGTCAGGCGTCAGGCGCGTCTCAATGGACACCCGTCATCACATCCTCCTATGCCACCATGGGCTCGTTTATTCCCCGTCTCATCTCACTCGCATCGTTGGCGGCACCCATGTTTGCCGTTACCCTCCAACGGAATACCATTGATCCCGGCGGCAACCTCGGACTCCTCAGCATAGGAGAACTTCCCTCCCCAGTTCAAAGTGATAGCCTAACTTGGGTTCCTGTACGTGGATACACATCGGAGGAGGGCGGCATAGCCGCCCCACCGCTTTCGCAGGCCGAGGTCAGTCTTCCCACAAATCACCACTTCTGATCTCATATCCGAATAGACCTATGCCATCGCTTGGGAGATCTTCATTGATGCTGTGTATTTCGACGGTCAACGCCTACCGGACTCTCAACTCTAAAACTAAACAACGTCCTCGTCAAAGCCGAAACAAATCGCCTCGGTCTACCAGCATTCAAAATCCTCGGCGCATCCTGGGCAACCCACGAAGCCGTCACTCAGCGCCTTGATATTCCTCCCTCCTCCTCTCTCCCCGATGTCATACATGCTCTGAAAACCAGCCGCCTGCCTAAATTTGCTGTGATGTGTGCCACGGAAGGAAACCACGGGCGCGCTGTAGCTAGGATGGCTAGGACGCTTGGTGTACCCTCCATCATATACCTCTCCGATCGCGCAGATCAAGCTGTGCATGACCGGCTCGGGGAAGAAGGCGCTATGATTGTGGATGTGGAGGGAGATTATGATGCAGCTGTAGCCCGAGCCTTTGCGGATTCGAAAGAACAGAACGGATTATTCGTACAGGATATGGCGTTCCCTGGGTATGAGGATATTCCCAAGGTTAGCTTTCTTTTGGTAGAAAAGGATGATAATCTTACCGATTCTACTACCAGTTTATTGTCGACGGATACAGCACAATGTTCATCGAAATAGCCGAACAACTGATGGATCTAGGTAAAACGCAGCCAGACATCGTCATCGTCCCAGTCGGCGTCGGATCCCTCGCCGAGTCCGTCGTCCGATACTACCGCCTCGCATCCCCATCTACACGTATCATCTCCGTCGAACCAGAGGTCGCAAACTGTCTCGAAAAATCTCTTCGTGTCGGTCAGCTTACAACTATCGACACTGGGAAGACCATCATGTCTGGGCTAAACTGTGCCACACCATCCTCGTCTGCCTGGGAGGTATTGAAAGATGGTATCCATATAGCCATCTCAGTTTCGGATGCAGAGGCCCATGCCGCAGTAGAAGAAATGCATCGAGGCGGGATTCGTGCTGGTCCGTGTGGGGCTGCTTCCCTCGCGGCCTTGCACCGAATCTGTTCCTCTGTCGATAGTCGTCGGAAAGCTAGGATAGAAGAGGATACAGTAGTCGTCCTTCTGTGCACGGAAGGAGAGCGTCCGTATAAGATATAGTAATATTTCCCCAATACCCAAATTGTACAGTGCGAAGTAGGTAGTAAAAAAGTCGTAATAGATCAGAATGTAGGTATATGTTAGAAGGGACAATTGTATTAAAGGACAAGCACGACAGTAAGAATCATAACGAAACACGCTGTCCATGATGTCCGTGAAAGCGCGTGGCTGCTGTTTGGTGTTGGCGATGATGTGCCCGTCGCATCAGCCTGTTGAACGCCGAGGGAATTCGTTGACCCTCCAGTCGGAACGCCGGTCGGGGCTTCCTGCGACGTGCCAGCCAAGTTCCCGGGCGCCTTGTCGAGAGCTTTTAACAACTGGGCAGCAGCATCGTCGGGCACGGTCGAAAGGAATCCAATTGTCGGAGCATCTTGGGATGGATACGAAAGATTTCCGAAATGATAGGCGGAGAGAACTCTGCAGCGGATAATCAGTGATGGCCGTGACAGTTCAAACGAGAAGAACCAACCCTTTCAAGAAAGGATCACCCAAACTCCACGAATACAGGTAACCTTGGCCGCGTTGCGGGGTATCAGTCACAGCGATGTTCGCAATACAGGCGTCCGTGCTATCCGCCTCCGCCTGACTGATGAAATCGCGGGGATCAACAGGGAACATCTTGCCACCGATTTCGAATGTTAGGTTATATGGCGTTGAACAAACGAATTCGGTCCCTCCAGTTTGGGTATAGATGGCGTCGATAACGTCCGCAGGCCCACGAATGAGAGAATTACCCTAGATAGTGTGAACACGGATACTCGAACAAGACGGAATAGACGACCGACAGTGTCAATAAGAGCCGAGGTTTGAATGCTCCTGATTCGTTTCTCCGACCACGTCCGCGTCCACTGTACATCCTTTCGGCAAGCCCACCATCCTCCTTCCCTCTGATATGTCCATCGACCCAGCCATCATCGCATTCCACAAATCCCTCCCCCAATACGCTCCCACTCCCTTAATCCCCCTTCCTTTCGGGTCTCTAAGAGGAAGCTTGGGATGGTGGTCAAGGGTATAAGACAGTGCGGACGAGAGCAGGAGATGTATTAATGACGCGATCTGTTAAGATGGAGCCGAAGAAAGGCGAGAAGGTATCCTTTACAAATGACAATCGATCACGTGTGTTGATGTTCCTTTTCCTCGCGCCATCATTAGCACAAGACAACACGCTCTAATCTCGTGATTGGTGCCCGATATAACATCTACGATGCGCCTAGACAAGCTTGCCCCCTTCTTTCTCATTACTCGCAATTGATTCCAACAACGCAGCCCGCTTCCTCAACGGTCCTAATTACGGCCCGTGAACGAGCCATGTAATCCGCTTCTTCGTTCACAAAGAGCCTACAACTCTCCAACATCGCGACGCCCATCTCCCGCCACCTGATAACGCGCATGGAGAACATCCGGCCCAAGAGCTCTATTTGCGCCGACGACGTCTGAAAAGCGAGACGCCTGAGCTGCGACAGGTGCTGTTTCGTCCCAGAATTGCTCGATTGACCAGCGATGTACTCCAAAATCGCGTGAGGGAGGTCATTATGCCGTGACCCCAGCAGCCTGACATCCGTCAGCGTCTCATCACACTCCATGAGCACATTAAGGACGTGCGGCGTGACCTGTAGTAGACGTAGACGAAGCGTGGTCAATTTGCACGTAGAGCGAGCGAAGAATGCAGACGTCGACGTTGTAGGCCACTCCTGCAATGTATGGAGATCCAAAGATTGCAGAGCAGGCAGCGTCAAGACTTCGAGGGGATCAAAGACCAAAGGATCTCCCACGTCCGACTCCGGAGGAGATATGATAATGCTCCTGAGACGGGGAAGGGAGAACTTAAGATCCTTATACATTGGCGGGTGTATGCCACGGAGGATGAGGGTCTTCAGACGCTTCCCATGACGCTTGAGCATCAGCCCTGGGAGCGTCCGGCGTAGGGCTAGCGTCCGCAGCTTGGGAGGGATATCAGAAGCTCGGACTAGATCCCAATGGACTCTCAAGCCTCTTAAAGAGCGAAAGTGCCGGCATACTACGACCTCTTCAAAGTAATAATTCACCGACGACGAGTCGATGCGCAGATTGCGGATTCTCATGTCGTCCAATGCATAAGGACTAAACCCCGGTTTCCGAAACAACCACAGCGAAATTGGACGATCGTTGAAAGCACCAGTCATAAAGTCTATAAACGTACGGTTCGCCCGGAAGAGGATTGTTAGAGGGTGGTCATCGCAGCGGCTGAGCATGGTGTCTATATAGCTTCGGTCGCAGCGCGTGGTGATTGGTATGGTTGTCCAGAGACGGGAGTTGGACAGGGAAAGGGCGCGCCATCTGGAGGAGGTACCTAGCATGACGGCATGGGCATTTCGTACAAGATGCAAGCATTCAGCGAAGGAGGGTGCGGTGATGATGCAACGGGGTGAAGCGACATCGGCGAGCGCAGCAAAGATTTCTGACAGGATTTCATTCGCTACAGTGTATCGGGACAATTCTGCACACAACAATGAATCCGGCAGTTCTAGGGGCACTTACATATGATTTTCCCCAATCTTTAGGGTACAATATCAATACAATCTAGTTTACTTCAAAACTGTCTCCTCAGATTTTGCTCAAATTAACGATGGAAATTGTGTAGCGCGATTTATTCACGGCAGCTGTAATACGCGAATTGGTCCAATTCTGCACACTGTGACGTTGTGTGACACGGACCACGCGACTGCCCCGCACGACCCCGGATGCAGCTCTGATCTCGACCACCAACATCCACAATCTACTCAAATTCCATAGTCTCTTCGTCGGAACTGTACTCTGGACCATCAGGACCAATAGGATCTTGCTCTCCACCATCCATCTGGTCCTCATCCAGCTCAGCTCCTGCCACCTCAGCATTCCGGGAACTGGATGCACCCGAGTTCTTGGGTTTCGCGCCAGGCGCGTCGGGTTTCTTCATCAACTTCGGCTTCTTGGGATGACGGTTTTTGGGAATGCCCTGCTTGGTAAGTTCCTTGCACTCATCCTGCCATTTCTTCACCGCTTCCTTGTGCTTTTCCTTGATTCCTGTCCACCACGCGTCAAATACCTCCCTCTTTTTCTTCAACACCTCTCGATCCTCTTTCCGATTCAGCTTCTCTGCTACCTTGACTGCTTTGTCCTCTTCACCTTTCCTCACTGCATCCCGGATCTCTTTGCTCGTCAAATGCTGACCCTTTCCATCGACGAATAGCTTCGTTTTGTCAGACTTCTTCTGCGTATCCTTGGCCCACAGCGAATCCTTCATCCGTACCAACGACATGCCTTGCACAATCAGTTGTGCTTGGCTACCCTCAATCACGTAGTTCTGCGCCTCGATAAAGTCCTTGGATCGCGACAATGACTCCGTCAGCTTCTCGATCCGTGTCGACATCTGATCTCGAGTCATGTACTCATGCGAGGGAGTGGTGAGTAATGTCCAGTCAGGTTGAGGAAGCGACGGTAACTTCTGAATGACAGGTTGATTGGCTGCAACGAGAGCCGATGCCTGTGTACCGGTAAGTCGAGAGCGGGCTATAAGAAATGACCCCGAGACTGATGCCGAAAGGCCAGCTGTCATGATGCGCATCCGCTTGCTTGGCGTCTCGAGAAGAACTGGATCGATATCTTCATCTCGTACTCGGGATACTCTGGATGGGGTTGCCGGCGTTGATGGAGCTGTTCGGACCCGATGTGCGAGAGCAGTGGTATGTGTCGATGGTGACAGTTCCTGTGCAGACGGCTTATAAGAACGCCATGTAGACACCACCACGCGTGCCGGAGAAGCTAACGCGATGGGAAAGAGAGCCGTCGTTGAAGTCTCCTCGCTTGGCTTCATCTGTTCTGGAGTGATGATGTTGGCGTTGAATGGATGAATGCCCGTAGCCTCGAAAGCGGCCTTGATAAGATCTGGGGTAAAAGCGCGAAGGTAGGCAGCTCCAAATACGCCAGCAAAGTCCTCTTTATTAATTCCGCGATGATGCAGATTCTCGAACTTGTTGATTTCGGTCTTCCACTCCTCCTTCATAGTTCCAAAGCATGCGACGTCGAGGCCTTGCAGTGCATGGGTGCAATGTGGTGGATAACCGTAGAGCTCGATGTTGTGGAGTGCGCCGTACTCGAGAAGGGACGATGTATAGTGGGAGCCGTGCCCATCAACAAGAAGCGCGCGTACATCACCGTTTGCTTTTTCGCATGTTGCCGCCTCAAAATCCTTCTCGAACCAGCTTCGCCCGAGTGCACCGTCAGTCCAGCCATTGTCGGAGTATGCAAATCTTGATGGTGGTAAGCGCAGGTTTGCATTCGATGAATTGAACACTTACGATGCCCCAGCAACATTGTTCTGATTCCACTTCTTCATGAAGTTCTTGCCTTTGAAGATGATTGTTGGATGTAGTGCTGTTCCATCGGCACATATAGTAACAATGACAGTGACATTTTCGCGATTCGCAGTGCCTTGTTTGTGTTGTGTTTTCGTTCCGCGACGCCCAACAACGCGTTGGACTCCCTGATCAGATGGTGGAAATCCGCTCTCGTCCATACCGTAGATGTTGTGCGGTTTGATCCCGCGGTCAATAAGCTGGCGTTTAATAAGCTCAAACCATGCTTTGACGACTACGGGATTCAAAGACCGTGCGCGCTGTGTGTCCAGAGGCTTGCTCCAGTGAGTTTGAAGGCGAGCATCATGTCGGTCTAAGAAGGAGCCGACCCATTCCTCTCCCACGGGATGTAAGCCCTGTACTTCGAGAAGAGCATTGGCGTGAAGTGTGATGTTTTTGCGAGTAAGAGGGATGCCACGGTCTGATGACTGTTCAATGAACTCGACCAGAACGTTTTCCTGAGCAGGTGTGAGCCGTTGTTTCGTAGCTCCGTACTCAACTTGAGACCGGGTTCCTTTGACACGTTCTGAGAGTGTTCTCCACTTGACACCAAACTCGTCTGCAATAGGACGTAGTCCACGTCGCGTCTTTGGCGGCTTTGACAGCTCGTGGTGATACGCGGCCACAGCTTGCGCCATACGCGTCTCCCTGTCTCGGCGCTTAGCGAGGTGTTTAACGCGGTCAGATTTCGCGTGTTTTGCCATCAGAACGCGTCGACTTGAAAGGGAATGGGATGTCTAAATGAGGAGATCACGGACACTGCCGGAGGGAACATACACGGCATCTTCTTAACTGTACAGTTCTGTCGGGAGGTCCCGAACATATATTCAAACAAACACGACGAGAAGACTCACAGTCATGTCAATCCTTGGTGCATATCATGACATCCCAGACATCTACAACGTCGATGAAGGCAAGTGCACTTACTTATTCGGGTTCTTTATGCCTCTTACATACACGACAGGTGGCTTTATCCATAAGTTGCGCGAACAACGTAAATCTACGCGCAATTCTATTGAGGCCGATGATATGCCTGAGCTGGTTCCTCGTTCCGATGATGAAGATGATGATGATATCAGGACTCTGTGCGTGTACTCAATCCAGTCCATCCCCATTAACACTTATACCCTTCATAGAATTAAAACTACCAAGGAGCCATCGATTGATACCCGGGCCACAGGTGCATGGGCCACGGATATTCCCATTCTTCTCAAACACGCCACCACTGCTAGTCCCGGCATCACTCCTGTCCTTCACCAGTGGCGTAAGACCTGGAATACCATGTTCGATCTAGCCTGGATGCTTGGCTTCCAGTCCACCAATGAATGTACGGCCATCAAGGAGCAGCTCATTTCCATCTTCTCCCAGCTTCGAGAGAAGCAAATCGCGGCATATCCTGGCATCATCGATCGGCACGACGGATGGAGGAGAATGAGACGTGATGGATGGAGAATTGATGTTGGTTCAGGGCACATTGATGTTAGTAGACCGTTCTTGACAGTAGACGAGATGGTTGTAGACACGGATTGGATGTAACGACCGCGAAACCTGCTAATGAGCGCGACCGCGTCAGTTGCCTTTTTGGGAATTGTCACGCTGATGGCACTGGATTGGGCTCGACAACCAATTCCTCATTTCTACCCGTATGTCGGCACTCACGGCCTAGAATTTTACTCCAAACTGTTCCTTAGGGGGTTATAGACCTAACCCAATACCTACCTGAATATTATTTCATCCTTAATTCACTGAATTCACGCGATTCAATGTCAGACTTTCCTGATTTGGCCTAATTTGACTCTTGTTTCCAGTATATCTTGGCTTGCTCTGAAGGTGGGCACCCCAAAATTGGACAGAAGCAGGATGAAATAGAATAGAATACATGGACTAAAAAACATCCCAGCTAAGTGTACATATTCTCGAGATATTGCCCGGTGTGCAGAATTGTACCGGTGTGCAGAATTGTCCCGATACACTGTATGAGGTCCATTTTGGAACGATTGAATGAAGAGAATAAGTTATTGGGGAACGATAGAAAAGAGGCTAATGAAGAGATGGTTTAAGCCGTTTTAGACATTTTAGTCGGAGATTGAATATTTCGGGGTTCTCCCACTCGGCTTTTCTTCCTTTCCATTCACGCCTTGCCCTTCGTCGAATTCTAGGTCGCTTGTACCAGCACTTCGCCTTCGGAGCGGCATCATGCGAAGCTCCTGCGTACCAATATCGCTCTACTGACGAACGCGCTGGCTCTCACTTTTCGCGACTCTTTTTTGTCCGTCTCCTTCTCTCTGTCGCCTCGTATACGCCTTGTCACCCTGCATGGGACTCGATGTCGTCCCTTTAATCCAGTCTTCTATTACTTTTCAAGTACCCCCAAGGACTTAGGGTTAGGGGGGTTAGGGTTAGGGTTGTGACGAGCTTGTAGTAACGCAGCTAGAAAAGGGGCGAA
>QLPD01008006.1:0-19091 GCA_003314085.1 Hymenopellis raphanipes | reverse complement strand
TGGGATCATGAATTTTTGAGTTGGCAAGGGATAAGGCGTTTTGGTCGTGAAAACGACCGCGACAGACGGGCCAGTCGACGAGGACGCCATTTTTGCTAGATTTGAGACGGATGCAAGATGCAAGTTCACTTTCGAAAAAAATGTGATGGCGATTTTCTTGCGTCTAAGCAAGGACTCCACCACCCTATAGAAAAAGGAAAGACGAGATGCCGAGAGACATTCGGACCGGAAAATCAATCACAAAACGGTCTGTTGACATCCGGCAGCCCACATGCCGAAAAAGTGAGACGTCTCAGGTCGATCCAGGCCAAAGTCGGTAGTAAACACAGAAAGCGGAAACGATGCGAGCGAGCGATGGCGGCGCAGCGAAGCGAGCCGGCCATCGCTCGGCGAGCATCGTTGTAGCTTTCGTTACAATCAATGTTCTGTAATCCTCTCCCTTACCAGCACATAGTATCCGACGCCGATACCACGCGTATGCTGGAGTAGTATGTGTTGTCCGTGAATACATATATGCCTTCATTTCTACATAACTAGTGATTGCACACATAAACTTCTTCCAGTGCTTAGCAGATGTTCATTTGAAACTTTGTGCTTGACTGAATGTGAATGCTATCCAAGATGTGTTCTGTAAGACCAAGCGGAAACGATGCGAGCGGGTGACGGCGGCGAAGCCGCCGTCGGCCGCGAGCATCGTTGGAGCTTTAGGGAAAAAATATGCACTGGGACAATGGTGCTCAATGGAAACAGGCAGCCTTCAGAACATTTCTATCATCAGGTCATAAGCCTCGCCTACCTCACTGCCAAACCATACGCAAGGATATGCCCCCCAGGGCCGCTAGTCACAACAAGGCCCGTTCAGGACGCCATCGGTCCGGACATCCGTGTTATATTTGTGGCGTCAAACTCTCACAAATTCATTGGTGATACAAGTACAAATGCCGTATCGTTAATCAAATCTCATTGTTCACACTGGAAACATGGACTTGGATGACAAGAATCAAGGATCAAGGCGTCGGCGCCAACAAAGTGACGCTGGCGCACGCAGCCGAGCAGCTGTGATTACAAGAGTCAGTAAGCTGAACGCTGTGATGAAGAAACAGATCTCACGTTCCCAGGGCGGCGTTACAAGCCACAATGGCGGCTGGAATTCCCACTCCAGCGGTGACAGTTCCAAACGTAAATCCAGCCCCGGCGTAGCATGCAACTGCGACGGTATTACAGCCTTACAGAGAGTCAGTGCTGGCGATAGAAGATGATAACGAGGCAAACGTACCCGTCTGGCAGATGCCATAGGCTATGGGTCCAGCATTGATGGCTGGGATGAAAGGTAGAGCAAGCAAGGCGAGGCGTTGCAAACGAACCATGATGGTGGTGGTAGTTCTGGTAAGAGAAGGGTTTCCACGCCGGTAGAGCGTTTTATACCACCGGGTGCTTCATATAGAAGGCACTGGAGATGTCCGAGAGGATGCTGTTAATGTCCGTGTTGAATTGAATCATCATGCCAAACTTAGCGGTCGAATAGCTATTGGGCGACGTTGCCTATCTAATTGGACTGATACTACAGGAGCTGGAGAGCAGGTCGAAAGCAAATCGAATGTATGTGTCCGTGGAGGTAGTCCGTGCATGAGTCCGTGCATACTGTACAGTAAGAGCGTCCAAGTCCAAGTCCGTGTCCAAAGATACATATCACCATCCTTCTGAGCCGGCTCCGACAGAGCTGTTCTGCGAGTCTCAATGAGTATGCTTGAACATAAAAGGCGACGCATAGCACTTACAGTTTGGTCCTGACGTTTGGCTTCTGAGTATATAAAAATAAGAATGAGAAAAACTTCATCTTTCTCCAAGGCAGCGGTTGTCAGGCTTAGCGTCGTAGGCTTCGGCTTTGTAAACAGATGCGGTCTGTATGGGACGGAGAATACTCCGACGACATCGTCTGCAGAAAGTTTGGCCTAGGAAGGGAGAAGGGTCAAGGTGTATAGATGTCTCATGAAGATTAGAAACGCTACCTTCCAATCATCGTCTTCGTACTTGACAGTGTACTCTTTACGCTCTGGTCCCCATTTCCATAATCTGACTCTGTTTATTTGTTAGAACAAGTGTCCCAAGCATGCAAAAGGATACCCACCGTTTGAAATATTTGCCCTCGTGGCGCTTGATTTCAGACAGTTTCTTCTTCTGGCCGAGTATCTCCAGAATCCTATCATCCCAGTGTATTGCGCCCACAGTTACCGGGCCGCCTGGGCTCGGATTGGCGTCCTGGAGTAAAGTAAGACGACGTCCACGGAAGCTGAAGGTAGTCTTGAGTTTGTACAAGACAGATTGGTCGACGGAAGAGCGTATTTGGGCATTAAGAACGTTGTTTTTGTTGTCGAAAAAGGCCTCCATCTCGGGGACAGGATGGGGATCGACTCAAGGAGGTGGTAGCCAGACTAGAACGTGGTCGTAAACAAGGACCTACAAAGTCAGTAGTAAAGGCAATGTCTAAAATTGGAAATTGTCATTATTTTAAGGTTTAGTTTTTTGTTTTGCCGGCTTAAGTGCTTGGCATATACCCTCAGTATACCCTTCAGCTGAACAGCGTTCGGTAACGACGACGGAGACGACGGGGTCGACATAGGCGGCGCTTTGACCGTCATCAACGACCCGGTCATTTTGGGAGACTGACGAGCCATGTCGGACGGACTAGCAACAATCACTATACCAGGTTGGTCAACACCATGTTCTGTTCATTGCTGTACTTGATAGCACATAGACTTTGACGATGACGACTACAATTCGTCGACGATACCGTTTGGTCGGTCTGCTGGCAACCAGTTCGGTTTTGGTGGTGCATTCGGCGGAGGAGGCTCTGCGTTTGGGAGCTCAGGCTCTGGTCAGGATTCACCAACACTGGTAACACCGACTGTCGACCGCAGCGACCGAAGTTACTTTACGTCGCATAACCGCGGTGATTCTGTGACGTCTATCGAGTCAACAGGCTCAGCAACGGCGCGGTATCCGAATCGGTCCCAAACTTCGTTCGCGCATTCTTCCCATTCTTCTATAGCCGTGTCGTCTTCAAATAGCTTTCCCAAAAAGTCTTCCTTTGCGTCTTTACGGAACGCATTCAAGAGCGGCAAGGCCACAGACACACCACCCGTACCCCATCTAGACTACCAGGCCAACTATGTCATGAAGAACCCATTCAACCGTTCAACCTCTTCGCTCACCAGCACCTCTATGACGCCCACCTCGGCAAGAGGCGCCAGCGCGATGAGCCCATCATTCGGTCGTCCAGCAACACCTGGTTCCGGAGACAAATACGTCCGGGGATTCACCTCAAAGTCCAAAAGTCATTCATATGCAAAGTCGTATCATTCCCAGTCTGGCTCCATCTTTCACATCTCAGATGGCGGCAGTGATGGTCACGGTCTGCCCTCTTCCCCGCCTCCAGTTCCACGCGTTCCAAACGGAATCGGAGAAATGTTACGATCAGAGACGCCGCCAATCCCCGACCTTGAAGAAGACAAGGTAGTCATGGACCCGAAAACACCTTCTGACTACGCACTGCACGCGGTTTTCATACGTTTTGCGACATCAGCCGAGACAAGAATGGACGCGTTCTTGCGCGAGCCTTTGGTATGTCAATAAATTTTCTAGAATATGGAGATTTTCACTTAATTTATCTTAGGATCGTGAACCTTTGCTTCCAGACTTCATGGGGCCTGGCGTAGATTTAGTTCTTGACGAGTCGATGCGCTCTTTGGGAAAGATTGCCCAAAAACACGCAAAGCCAGTTATAGATTCTATCATGCGATGGCGGAAGAGCCAAGTCGAGAATGTGGGTTCGGATATCATCAGAATTCATATGGTTCAGTCGCCTCCGGGTACTCGGTCGATTCGGACGACAGACGTTCCCGCCATGCTGAATGAACGGAAATCGTTGGCTTCCATATACATCATGTGCCGAGCGCTTATCGCCGTACTGCAATCAGTGCCGAAGGACGCGTTAAGCGAACATCTCGGCCATACTTTGGAGACGACAACATTCCACGAGTTCAAAAAACCCGACTTGAAGCTGCTTTTGCAGTCGGCCAACCATCGGACGAATGCTGATCTTTATGCCACATTGTTGGGTCGTTTGGCGAATGTTCGGTACGTGCTATTCTTGCTAATTTTTTGTGCCCGCAATCTTATGCCACCCGATTTTTAGATTTGAGAGCATTACCGATCGATTTTTGGCCGAGTTGGGTCCCGTTGCGCATGGGCAGGTGCCGAAGGATCTTGACATGAAGTACGAAAACCTTGTGCGTGGCATAAGACATGTACAATTGAAGGTATATTACCTATATTATCCTATTATCCTTCCGCTAATGTCTGTGTTAGGTATGGCCCTATGAAGCTTTCGAGGACGGTGCCGATTTCTTGGAACAACTTTCAAAGTCTTTTGCACATGCCCATGGATTCAAACTCAAGTCAGCGTTCGCGGAGACACTTGTTCAACTACTGCATCCAATGGGCAAGGTAATACTCTTTCTCGGCTTGAAAGGGCGAACGTTCTCACTTCCGTTTTCAGACTGCTCAAGCGGAAACGAACAACCCGGTTTGGGCCAAGGCCATAGAGATCATTTACCCTAAGGCAAAGGAGATGATGTCGAAACCGCGCTATTGGACTGTAGCTTTTCCTTTGGTGATCACTAGTTTGTGCCTTGCTCCCGAAAATTATTTCCGGAAGCATTGGGTAGCATGTTTTGAAAGTATAGTGTCGAAACTAAAGGTATGTCAGGACCTGTTATCTCAGTTTGTTGTCTAACACCTTGGTAGGAAAAGTCACTGCGAGTCCCTATTATGAACGGCGTCGTTCGACTGCTCTGGACATACTTATACCGGTGTCAAGAATCGGCCTCGACGACGACGACTAAGCTGGATACTTTGCTGAAGCACTTTTTCCCGGCGAATCGGACGACCGTTATGCCTCAGGATGAGAACTTGGATCCTCTCATTTACGTCGTGCACTTTGTCCTTTCCCGCCATTTTGAGTATGGCAGAGATCTGTGTTTTGAGCTCATTCAGGAATCGGCCATCAGCTCAGCCAACGCGTCAGGCGGAAATATTGCAAATGTGCTGGCATCGGAGAGGATGATGATCGCTGTGCAAGCCATCATGTTGTCATTCAGGCTCATCGAAACTGAAGTCGCAGCTCCAGCCTGGCCCTCCAGCTGTGATTATACCGTTACGATCCCTCCGAGCGACTACCCGTCTTCGTCTGACTGGCTTCCTCCGTCGGTCTTGTCGAAATCGTCTCTACAAGACGTCTTCGATCGTCTTGGTTCGACACTAGCCATCGTGACCAAATTTTGCAGCAGCACGGTTGGTTCACTATCCGTTCTGGATGACCAATGGACCTACAACGGATTAAACCCATCGTACGAGGAGTCCCATAATCTTGTCGTGCGACGGCATCCCGAAGGCGTCCGCGTAGCCTACCCAAGCAACCTTAGCCCTCAGATTGCTACACTGGCTGCATGTTTCCAGACCTGGCCGCGCTTCATCCATTCCTCCATCCCGATGACCAACTGCATCGACATGCTTCTTCGCGGTGTCATACACATCGAACCCGTTCTGAACGATGCCGCTCTCGAGGCGTTGAGACGCTTCATGTCCGATCCGGTGCAGTCGTTGACCGTCCTTGCTCGCTTCAACATGTTCCTATTCAATCCGTCACGTGCTTTGCAGGAAGGCATCGGGAATAAGCTTCTGGTGGAATCTACGCAGCTGCTTTCGCTGTGGGAAGAGCTCGTTCAGAAGTGGATCAAGGATCTCATGGACATGCCTCGCGATTCCTATGCGAAGGACGAGAGTGTCATATGGTCGAGGTGCAATGAGATTGAAGCGGGCGTCATGTTTTTGTTGTCACACGAGTCACTGAATATCCGCCATACTGGCGCGAAGATTGCTCGCATTCTCGTGGGGCTGGCTGTGAAATTGTGGCCGGAGTCATCCACCCTTTCTGATGGGCTCATGCATTGCATCACGCTGCTAGGCAGGAACACCGACGATTCTCACTTCAGTGGATATGACGAGTTCCTAGACGAAGCCGAACTTGATCGTCTTGGGCAGTGGAAGGAGTCCAAGCGGCCAGATCGACTCCTGCGGATGGTGGAGAGTGAGAACGACCGGGATCGGAAATTGTGGCGGTTCATATACCCATCATTCATGGCGGCTTGCGCAGACACAGGTCCGAGTTTGACCACCTTCCGGGATATTGTGGTCTTCGCCGCTTCTCGATACCATTCGACCATCTCCCATTTAGCTGGCTTGACAGGAATTAATACGCGGACACCTGCCGGTCAATCCGGGCGTCCACCAGATGGCTTCCGCAAAGTCAAAGACAACAAGTCGTTCATTGACCAGTGGTATCTGTGGGTCAAGATCCTCAGTTCGACGGCATCGTTTTCGGAGAGTTCCCGGCCGGCTCTAACCCAACTCGGCCGAGACCACTCTCGCGCGCCGTCGGACGCCAATTTTGAGCGCGAGAGGCTTAACACTACGCGTGGCCTTTTCAGATACCTCACTCCCTTTCTCGATTCCGAATATACCGCGTTCCGGGATGCAGCTGTCATTTGTATCAGCTCGTTTCCGTCGAGTGCATACCCTCAACTCTTGGAAGACCTGAGTCTTCTGGCGGGCCGTCAGTTTTATGACGATCCGCGAAGTAAAGCTGGTATCAGCAGTGCTGTGGAGCAGAATGTGGGTGTCATGTCGCCCGATATACGAGCGAAGATGGGCGGAGTTCTTGTCGTTGATCGTAGTCGGCGGCAAGAGAGACTTCATTCCGCTGTGGCCAGGATTTATTATCTGACGGCGCATTACCTCCCGCAGCAACGCTCGATGGGAAGGCAGGCGGCGTTGGCGAACGTACTCAAGTACATCAGGAACACACAGGCGTTCTTGACTTCATCAGAAAACCGGGATAACCACTCGTATCATCGACTGCGGCGGTACTTTTGTGGGATTGTTGAGCGGGTGTTTGACGGGTTGTCGGCGTTGGAAGGGTCGGAGCGGTTTATACCGGGGAATATGCATCTGGCGTTGTATCGGTTGTGTGAAGAGTGGTGCACGTTGGGTCCCCAATCAGACGCGTCTAGACAGCGTCTCATCACGATGCAGAGGGCTGCAGTTATGGAGGTACCTCAATCTGAGACGTCTGCTGCAATGGAGACGTTCAAGCGGGAAACGCAACTTTTGTCGCATGCGGCTGTTGGTGCTTTGGCTTCGGCATGCGTGAGTATCTGCAATTGTTGATGAGACCGGCATCCTACTAACTCTTTTTGTAGTCGAAAGCGTACGCTCCTTCTGGTCTTTCCACTGGTTCGCCTGTGGATCGCTCGGCCTCGGAAAACCTCAAGCCTCTAACAGCAGTAGCTGTTTTAGAGAAGTTGATGGTTATTCTGTCGTCTGATCACACGCAGTCACAGGAGCGTGGCAAGTTAGTTCTTTCCTTCAGCTCTCAGTATACAACCGTTCTTAACTTTGTCCAATTTCAGGCGAGCATTGAAGACGATTCTCTCCGCTAATACCGGTGACACGGAGCTGTTGGAAGGCGCCGTTCGGCGTGCTTATGTCCATACCGACGAGGAGGAGACCGGACACACTCGATTCTTCGAGGTGATAACAGCAGCGGTTGACGAGCACGAAGGGCATGGCTTCACTTTCGCTCAAGTGGTGTGCTTGGGCCTTTCAAATCTTTCCCATCCCCGCCAGGATATTCGCCGAAACGCCTTCCACCTCCTCGAGACCATTCACCAGCAGACGTCCGGCCTACTCCATATGTCGCAGCTTGAGGCCAATATCGAGAGTTCCGCGTCAGCAACACATGTCAACGCCCATAGTCTTGTCTCGGAATTTCTAGCAGGCGCTCATCCCGAAGAAGCTGTTCCATTCCTTGCGCAGCTTGCACGGTGGCTACCTGCGATGCCTGATTCGCCTTCATCTCGTACGACGACTCTGCTTCTGCTCCAGAGCCTGGAATTCTGGATTTCGAACATCGAATTGATGACGGAAGACAGGACAGGGCTTTCGACTGACGGCCACTCCTCCCTTTTTAATTTGCTCAGTATATCGTTACGTTACGAACGATCCCATACTGAACAGATTGGCGCGTTGTGGGCGAAGTTGGTGGAGCCTCCGCATGAGTCGAATGGACATGCCACTGTGCGCTTTCTTGTCGAACAGTCTCCCAAGGTCGCGAGTATTGGCTTTGTCAATTGCGCGTCCAACATTGTTGCATGTATTGGTCAAACTGCGATCGGCCCGGATGTGTTCCAAGATTTATGCACTCTTATTGAACCACTGCGATGTCTGCCTACCATAGATCACAAGTTGGCGTTCCCCAATGCGCAGGACATGGAGCTCTGGTCAGACCTTGACGCGCTGTTTGCTGACAAACAACCCCGCTTCTCGTTGGGATCCGCCCAGTTTGCGTGGCTGTTTCTCGCCGATGTTGCGCTGCAGCGGTTTTGGGAGCTCAAGAACCAACTGCCGATTCTTCTCCATGCGCTATTCATTCATATCGACTATCGCTCTCCCTTCGTGCGGCAGCGCGCAAGATACATGATCTTCCAGCTCCTTCGTGCATGGGCGCCAGGTTACGACGAACTTCCGGATCGTCAGCTGTATCCAAATCGTTTCGTGATCAAGGCGAATATAGCGAAAATGGAGGCAGACGCTGTTAGCAGGTATTGGTCGGAAGACGAAGGAAGGGAAGAGCTGGAGCCTAAGATGAAGTGGTTGTGCGGATCTACTGTCGATGTACTTCAGCCGCTGTGTCCCGGCCTGAGGGAGCTGTGGGGTTCTTTGGCGTTGTCCTGGAGTACGCAGTGTTCGTTCCGGCACCTAGCGTTCAGGTCTCTGCAGACTTTCCGTGCCTTGATGCCACGTATCGTCAAGAGCGATCTCGCAAATCTGCTCGGGCGGCTCTCTACGACCATAGCCGCGCCTGAGGAGGGCATGCAGGCGTTTTCTTCGGAGATTCTTCTAACCTTTGATGCTCTTGTCGCGCATGACAACTTTGATCCATCCCTTCTCCCGCAGATGTTCTGGTGCGCGTGCGCGTCCCTGTCCACGACATTAGAGAAAGAATTCATCCATTCCCTTTCCATCATATCGAAACTGCTCGCCCGAATCAACCTCGACGATCCTAATACGATTGCCCTTTTCCAAAGTCATAGACCGAAAGATTGGGCCGGCCCTGCTTGGATACAGCCCGCGATGCTCACCGGTCTTCGTTCTTCCACTACGTCCGTGAAGACCATGTCGATTCTTCAAACCTTGTCCCAGTTTAACGATGGAACCTTGATCGACCCTTCAGAGGGACGCGTTCGGGACTTGTACATTGTTGGGCTTCCTTGGTTTTTGAATGCTATGAATGTCGACAACAAGAGCGGTATCGATGAAGATCTGGGGCGATTTGCGGAGCGTATCGGAGAATTGGCGAAGCGGGAAAACCGGCCGAGCATTTCAAAGATTATGACTTCGTTTGCGAAAGGGCACTTTAGGACTAGGGATGACTTTCTTCGCCAGTCCGTCTCGAGTTTGCGGGAACACTATGCGGCCGATTATTGGACTCATATGGTCACCCTCCTCCTTGGCCTCGTTCTCAATAAGGAACGATGGTTGCGCGTGCAGTCCATGCAGATCCTGAAGGTCTTGTTTCAACAGACCAGGAATTTGGCTGAACCCATAGGTTCCGAGCTCCTGATGCCTCTTCTACGACTCTTAGAGACCGACCTCGCTGCAGAGGCTCTAGACGTCTTGGAGGAGCCTTTGGTTATGTCGGGAGGTCTCCCCGCTAAGCATGTGCTGCGGATGAGTATGCACGCGCGCAATCTTATGAAGGAAGACAACTCCGCTGCCATCGTTTTCGGTGTCCCAGAAGAGTCCGGGTGGTGTGTCGTACAGGCTGACAGCCTGCGCGAGACCTGTCGTGCCAACATGATGGGCGTCTTTGATACATGCTCCATGCCGTCCCGTCCGTCACGTATCGATTTCCAGCCGGAGGAAGTGGAGGAGGTGCTTGGATTTAAGCCTGCCGCGGAGGAGGATCTCGGCGGGCTTGTGCAGAACCTCCACGATCTCACAACGTTCTTTCAAGATGTGCCATCAAAGCAGCCCTCATCGATATCGATTCCCAACCGGAGGCTTGAAGCCCGGGTCGCAGCTATCCTCGCCAAATCGACGGCCGCAGAAGGGATCTCTGACGTGCCTCCCACGCCGTTCGTCGATGTCTTCCGTGTCGGTATGCAGGATTCGGATGATGAGTCTGATGACTCTTCTTGTACGGACTCTGACACCGATGCTTTCATTTTTGACTCTCCATCTATATACCACAGCGCTCCAAATGGCTCTCGATATCGCTAGGCATCGTTAATCTCTCTTTCATTTTGCATATCTGTCTTATTATTACGCATTGTATGTATTGTATCACTGGGGAAACCGGACTGGGTCACTGATGATTAGTAGCATTAACCATAGATTACTGTATCTTGTATATCATATTACGACTATCCAGCAATTCAGCATCGTTCGAAAACCTTGTATAGGTCAGGAAGGTTTGCCACCTGCACGACGTCGGCATCAAGCAGTGACTTCGGAGCCGCAAGGTAGCGCCGCATGGATGGAAAAAGAACATGTTCGATTTGCCATCGTTCCGCCTTGTTCTGCACTTCCTGCTCTTCTGTTAAAGGTACAGATGAATCAAAGCAAGCCGCCGGCCCCGGAACGTAGAAATGCGCTAATTCTCGGAGAAAAGACTCAAAGCATTTTTGTTCTGATGTCCAGTCCACCTGAAACGAGTTACTCGGTCGTCATAACAAGGACGGCAAAGGCGTTACGGACCTGTGGCCCTAATCTCATGAGAAAACTGGGCACCTTATCGAGATTTGGAGTGTAGTCACGAAGGAGAAGAGGAAGCGACGCCACAAATCCATTGGGAGAGATGTCCAAAGAGAAGTATTCTGCCAACATCTCTCGCCGAGACATAAGTATGTCGACAATGCGCTTGTGAATAGTTAGTGAAATAAGTCGAATTGGGAAGTGTATGCACCGACCTCGACGATCTGGGGTTTCTTCAGAGGAGTATCGTCGGGGATGTCCTCGGCTTCGATTGCAATCGTGATGAGGGTTTTGAGCGGTGGGGGTGGCTCAAGCTTCAATTTGCTCATGTTTCCGAATTGACGTAGTCCGAGCTGATAGAAGAGCTCCTCACTGCGAAACCCGTCAGTCAGAAAGTTCTCCGACCCTCGCGTCCGTGAGACTTACGCGAGCGATGCATGGTTCACCAGGTATAGGTTCGTTGAATGTTGGAGTAATGAGAGGCACTGATTGACATCGACGATGCCCACAAAGGTATGCTTCTCCAAAATCTCGGTCAGTACTAAAAACGAACATGTTAAGACGTCAAGCACGATGACATAACTCCGTCGACTTACACCTATGTTTTCCTTTAATGGTATTTTTACGAAGAGTCTGGACAGACGTCAAGATGCACTCTGATTCCTTGATGTCGCGAGATTGTGAAGATTCTGCTTTTTCCGTCTCACGATCCCGAGATGACCCTCCGATCTGGCTCGAGTTCATGACGGGAAACATTGAATCCAAAGTCCGATCCTTCAGAGAGGTGCGAACTTTGAGGTGTGAGGACACTTTCTTCCGAGATTCCGCCTCTGTATTAAGTGAAACGAGTGTCAAAGAGATTTTCAATATAAAGAGACGCACTCACGCGTGGCGCTCGGTGTTAACCCCGCTCCCTCGGTACCTGGTTCGACATCGTGCTCTCGTTCCTTGTCTTTGCGCTTCTTGGGGATAACATGATCATTGTCAGCTCCACCAGTAGTGAGAAGCGTCTAGAAGGGTCATGAGGAAAGCGTCAAGCACTCGGGATATAGAATAGACCTGGTATTCAAAGATCCTCGATTCGCCTTTTGAACTTAGTGTCTCGAGGATGGCGTCTGAGGTGCGCTCAACAATAGTCTCCTCATTCAAGAAGTGCACCTCCTTCTTGGTAGGATGGACATTCACATCCACGGACCGCGGATCAATGACCAAACTGCGTAGGTCAGGTCAGAGTGTGGAAGCTGGCAGAACAAGTGACTCGCCTCAGATAAATGAATGGGAAGGAACCTTTCGGTAGAATGCCGTTATAGACAGCTTCTAGGGCGCGCTTCATGCGAGATGACTCGACTAAGCGATCTGAGTAGGAGCATTAAGAGACAATTCTGCCGCTGGTGAATACAACATACGGTTAATAAATAATAAGAAAATTGTTTTCTTCGATTGGTAGTTGGCGTTTGTGAAATGTGCCTCGGCTTTCCACGATTCGGACTTCTCCTGTTCCCCAGGTGAGGATACGTCAGCGCTCAATAGTTCTTTGGCGATCGAATGTCCGTATAACATTCGTATTGCCTGAGAAGTCGAGGAAGCAGACGGTGTGGCTAAGTCCGGAGCTGAAGTTCCTGCCTGCGAATACAAAATTCAATACACATGATTACGGGGTCAAGCAGGAAATTGTGCCTTTTTGCAGATGAAAGCTACATTCGGGTTATGGATGGCATACTTGGTTAACACGTCCAGAATCCGAGAATACTCCTCTGAAGGACTTCGCAAGGCCGCGAGTCTGGTGGGCGTGTTATGAAAGAGATCTTCGATCTAAAAAGGTTAGCTTTCGATTCAATTGACAGGATGAATGTCGTACTGTTATGATGGTTCCATCATTTCCAGCACACGGTTTTGGATCGGGGGTTTGTCCAGGTTGGGGCTCGACTAGCTTGCCGTCAGAGTATGAGGCTCTAAGAGAGAAATCAGATCCTGAGGAGAGGTAAGCAGCGTCCGAAGCTCACTTCCATGCACAAGTATCGGTCTTTGTTTTAGTAACGACGCTTAGATGAGCGACATGCGACATGGACGCCAAGGCCTCCCCACGAAAGCCATATGTCGCTATCTTGGAGAGATCAGAGAATGTTGTCAATTTGGACGTCGTGAATCTTTCCGCCAGAATTGGTAGGTCGGCTTTCTGTTGTGGCTGAGTATGCAAATCACTCGTCTATACAACGCGCCTACACGTATGCCACAGCCATTATCCTGTATTTGCAGAAGTTTGAGACCGCCGTCTTTCACCGTGACGCGTATTGAGGTTGCACCGGCATCAAGGCAGTTTTCCACGAGCTCTTTGAGCGCGGAAGCTGGCCTGTGAATCACCTAAGATGATATAAACGCTCCACTTTGACTGCAAGACCGCATTTAGCACCTCTCCAGCAGCAATTCGGTTGATCAGTGTCTCTTGAAGACGTCTTATAGGTAACGGTTCGCGTGTCTCTTCGCCCATCGTGGTGGTTTAATGTCAAAGTTTTGGAGATCACGTGTAACATGTCACACCGCGTCTCGGTTCGGACCGGTAGGCCGTCTCTTGAGTCGAAACCACCAACTCGTACTGCAGTCCTTTGCCAAACGCGACGTTCCATCGGCATCTCTACTATTACAGCATTTCCGTTGAACAGACAATAACACGGCTGGGAATCGGACTCGTCTCTCACTGAGGTCAACAAACCTTCTGGTGTCCCTCATGGCAGTCCAGACGTATAGTATTCTCTCGTTCTTTAATTGAGTCGAGACGGCGACTAAACTCGCACAGACGACACCTACGGATCCCAAGTGCCTTCGCGATTCTCACATATTGTCTTTCAGCTCGAATGACAGTGACAGCATCAATTAAATTGGAGCTTTACGGCGTTTCGCTGTACGTGAACGCGTCCCTGTCCTATTCTTCACTTCGGGAGCGCTCTCGCTGCGCCACTCCACTTTGTTAATCGTCTTACCGTAACTGTTGGACTTTTGACGCGACGAACACACGATTGTTTCACGCCAACCTATGGGAGGTCCTGATACGGTCGATATCACTCCCCTTTGCCGTGATGTACGCCTATAAAACGCCTGGCGAGTACTGACGTTTTTAACTCCTTCTCCTCACTCACTTTCGTTATGTATACACTCTCCTTTAGGATTCACATTCCTTTGCTCCTGTCGTTCGCGGCGTTGTACCATGTCGGTCTTGCGGACAGTCATATTGGCCGTGACCATAGCCGCATGCATCGTTCGGGCACTGTCGATTTGGAAAAAAGTGCAGTCGTTTCTGGTCCTTGGTCGCTCGCTCAGCAAGGGTAAGCTTGTCTCCTCAACTCGTCCTAAAGCGGTTCATGTAAACTTTTCCCAGAACCACTGGCGTCAGTGGTATGCAGCTGGCCGTTGTATCTGAGAATACTGCCATTATTTATGACAAGGTGTACGTAGTCTGTGCCTTCCTTACGTTCTTTCATAAGTCTTACGCCCAATTACAGCGAACATAATAACCTCACTGTCAACGGTCATGTCGCCTGGGCTGTAGAAGTGAACTTGGACACCAAGACCGTTCGCGCTTTAAACCCTCTCAGTAACTCGTGGTGCGCCACTGGAAGCTTCTTGGGAAATGGAACTTTGGTCAACTCTGGTGGTAATCCCGTTGTTATCACTGGTTAGTCTAAGATATTCTACATTCAATAGTTGATCTAACTAATTCGCACTCGCGCGCAGGTCAAAATGGCCTCCAGGGTATCCGGATGTTTACTCCTTGTAGTGACGGAAGATGCGACGTATTCGAAGACCCGTCCCACATCCACCTCACATCTAACAGGTGGTATCCTTCTTCCGTAAGTGTCTTGATATCATGGCACGGCGCATTTTTTGAAGCACTCTCCGAGTCCAGGTTCGCCTCGAAGATGGATCAATCATGATTTTTGGGTGCGCTGTCAGTCACCGGCTTTTGATCGCGCGCTGACGCTCCACAATCCATATGTAGAGGCTCAGTCGGGGGAGGCTACATCAACTCTGCGGGCATCAACAACCCGACGTATGAGTACTTCCCTTCCAAGAACATCAACGGTATGGTTCCTGCCATGTGTTTGCGTGCATGAATTAATCAGACCTTAGGCTTCAATGGCGTACAGATTCCCAGCCAGTTCCTTCGTGATACACTTAACGGCAACCACTTCCCAATCATGGCGTACCTCCCCGACGGGAGAATCTTCGTCGCAGCCAATCGTGCTGCTATGATATTGAACTGGAAGACTAACACAGAAACACGTCTTCCTGGTATTCCAAACGGCGTTCGCATCACGTACATACCATTCATAAGTCACTTGTTTTGATACTAATCACCTTGAGTAGGTCACCATTTTCGGCTGGTGCCACGCTCCTTCCCCTTACGCCAGAGAACAACTACACACCAGAGATCATGATCTGTGGCGGTTCTACTGTTTCCGACTCTGTTAATCCTAGCACGCTGTCTTCTCAAACTCCGGCGTCTGCACAGTGCTCGCGACTCGTTCTTACTACCGCTGGCATTGCTGCTGGATGGACGGTCGAGTCGATGCCTCAAGCGCGTGTTATGCCGGAGCTCGTACTTCTCCCAGATGGACGCGTCTTCATCGTCAATGGGGCTCAAACAGGCGTCGCTGGATACGGCAATGTAAGTGAATCTTCTGGATAGCTATTGAGGAATCTTGATCTCCAAGTTTTGATCAGGTTGGTAATCGTGTTGGCCAAAGTAACGCAGACAATCCAGCCTTCACACCTGTCGTGTATGACCCTGCTGCTCCCGCAGGAAGCCGTTTTTCCAGTAGTGGTATCCCGACCACCAATATTGCGCGCATATACCACTCGACTGCTAGCTTGACTCCCAACGGGACTATCATGTTGGGTAAGTACTATCTGTATACTAGCGGGAACAACCTTGACTCTCTATGATTGCAGCCGGGTCAAATCCTAACAACGACGTGACAACGACCAAATATCCAACTGAGTATAGGTATGTTCAACCTTGGTTGTATTTTCATAACCTGACCATTTTTTAGAATGGAGTTTTACAGCCCGCCATACCTGTCGCGACCCCGTCCGACATACACAGGATTGCCTGCCACCGTAAACTATGCTCAAGTGTTCACCCTTTCCGTATCGCTGCCTTCGACCGCCACAAGTGTATCCGGTACGACCTCGTTTATCCTCCTTCTCCTGTTCAGACTAACTCTACTTATCTCAAGTCTCGCTCATGGACCTGGGCTTCGCGACGCACGGCGTTCACATGGACCAGCGCATGGTCAAGCTCGTGTCAGTTTTGTCTCCCGACAAAACGACGCTCACTGTTACTGGGCCTCCTACGCCCGCGTTGTATCCGCCGGGACCGGCGTTCCTTTATGTTGTTACGGATGAAGGTGTGCCGAGCTTTGGGCATAAGACGATCATTGGCACGGGCGCTGCGCCTCCTTTTGATGCTGCTGCTCTTGCCAAGTAAGTTTGTATGCTTCCTTTCGGTATGTCAGCTGAGGGTTTTAGTATGTTATCGATTCCAGTTAACTCTTCTGGACCTCCAACTGACGGAGCAATAACATGGCCACCGCTGTAATTCCAGCTGAGAGTGATTGAGGAAATCCTTCTTTACCTCCTTTCTCTTACGTTCGTTACTTCTATATCCTTCTTGAACTCTATTCCAATTCTCCAACATATAAATAGTTTGGAAATGCTATCGTATGCATTCTACAAGATGAGGTGATGATGATGCGGGATGTAAGGTATTACAGTGACATTGTACAGTAGGCAAGAGCAGCGACCGGCTGGGGATTTACAATATAGACAACGAGAGCGGATAGTTGAAAACATAAATGACAAGGATAACTTTGCGAAGATCAGGCCTAAACTCGCAGCGTTAGCTGCGTTCAATTGGGACAAGAAATACATTAGACGCACTTCAGTGTTCTGGACGACGCGCTTCCTGCGTCGAGGAGGTGGAGACAATGGGGTGATGTACGCTTCCAGAGGAAGAGACAGACGCGATTCGGTCGGAGGGGTCTCCGGCCTAGTCTGAGTGGGAAAATGTCCCGTCTCGACTGGCACCAAAGACAACGGGCGAGGCGGGATTGGCATTAATTCCTCGATGCGCTCAGCGGAGAGGATTGGTCTCAAGCCAGTCCACTTTGGCTGCGGCTAAATAGTTGAACTGCGTCAGCCTTTTGTTACAGATACGCTCAGCACGCACCTCTGGCTCGAATTGGCTCATCGTCGCAGTATCAGAGATGATAGTGTTCGTCGCAGTCGACGGGAAGAACTTGCTGGGGTTGTTGTGCGTGCTGACGATGGTCCCATCCGAATCGGACGCAGTCACCGACGACGTGTCTGAGCATGTACACGCGGCGAGGATGTTGCGCAAGAAGCGACGCGTTTTGGACCCCAGATTCCATTTCGTAGATCGTCTTTTCTTGACGAAGACGCGCCTCTTGGAGAGGCCACGGCGGAGCTTGAAGGGATTGGAGATCGTGAGGTGCACGGGGGGCACGCGAGGGCGAAGGCGTAGGCGGCAGCAGAACATCATGGCAGGGGATGGAGGAGAAGGGTTTCAGGTGGGGATTGGCGACGCAGCACCTCCAGTTAAATAGTGGGAGTGGCCATCATCCGGTCCACTTGACGGTTAAGGTGAACAATGCATTGTCGGGTGGACAATTCATCGCGATCGTGGACTTTGGGTCGGGCCAAAGCCCTTTGTTCACTTGGTCAGTTACCATAAACGGTGCGCCTCATGGTCAGAGCGTGGCGGTTTTGGACCTGCCATTGTGCAAACGGCCGCTCATTGTCGGCCAGATTAGGTAGTTTGAGTGTATCGCAGGCCAAGAGTAGTAAATCCTTGGGCCACTTTCCACGTGTACAATCATCTCCTAGACGAGAGTCTCCTGAACTGTCTAGTAATTGTCCAGTGTCTGCAATGAAGCCCAGAGTAATCTTCATAGATCAAAAGGCCTGCCCAAGAAAGCCACGAGGAGGAGCAGAGCGTTTCAGTAAAGTTCATTTCCGATTGTCCAGACGATGTAACAGAGAAAATTTTCCGGAAAGTCACGTCTAACGCGCAACGAGCGGCGTTGACATGGCTAGATGATGGTGGATCGTAAGCGCAAACTCTGACTGCGCCACACTCCGGCAAAAACTCGGCTACGTAAGCAACCGGAGCCGTACTTGACGTTACGCCACGTTCCGCAGAATTAACATGATTTGGGAGTTAAAGCAGTTGGCACGTACCATCAGCTTTGGCGATTTTGTATCCGTTGATTTCCTCTGCGTCCCAATTGTATCGAAGCCCTCAGTACCTGCATCAAGACGTTAAGTGACTGGTGAATCTTTGCCTCGGCATTCGCAAGGACGTCGTCCAACGGATCTGCGGTCCGAGACCCGCCCAATAAAACTTTACATCTCTCTCCAGCATTGATTTGGAGCGCCAGCATTTCGTGTATCTGTGCATGGTCAGCTGGTGAGTAGTCTATGAAATTGCTGTCCATGGCTTGATACGGTTGCTAGAAGAGGAAATACGAAACAGTTGCCCGCAGTCACGTAATGATCCTGATATCAATGCTGTGATTTGCACCTTAAATCCTCGTCATCCCAGCATGGACCTCTTCCGCTCACTCTACGGCGGCTTGATGTCCTTTCGAAAAACGCGACACTACGAACCGTTACCGACGGGGAACGATGAAGCCTACGAGCTCCCGACGAATATACATTCATTTTCCCAGCCGTCCAACCGTTTCCGACGAAAACCTTTGGCCGTCGTTGCACGCTGCCTCGCATCCTCCACTTTCCGCCGCGTCCTTTTCGTGTTGATTCTCCTTCCTACGACATATATCCTCAGCGGCGGTATACCTCCGTCATACTCTGACATTAAACAATTCGAGCAGAACCTCCCGCAACACCGGACGTCTTCTGCGGAGCGCAGATACCTACGTTTTGAGGGCACCTTGTGGGGATTGGGTTTGAATAATATCCTCCAGGAGCAGTACGTTTCTTACTTCGCGTCTCAATTACATCGTTGCCAAATTCAATACAGACTATTACTGTCGTACATCGCCTACGCGAGCAACCGTTCCTTCGTGTTCAGCGACTACACATGGTCCCACATTCCCCTTCCTTACACGCTTTACGACTGGGCCTTGAGGCCGACGCACATGCCATTAAATGCATTCATCTCCGGTCCGACGGCAGGC
>QLPD01008005.1:0-48787 GCA_003314085.1 Hymenopellis raphanipes | reverse complement strand
GCACGTCATCTCGCATCATTACACCGAAAGCCATCCGCTATCACATCGGATACGGTTTGGAACCGGATGACCAGTATCCGGCCTGTGACTCAGAAACCATCAGGAACGTGAGCCTCATGGCCCCTTGTCCCAAGACCAGAATCACAGAAGTCACTATAACAGAACAGCCTCGAATGCCACCCATATAAAGTGGGGTATTATTCGCAAGCTATCACTTAGACCTTTCACAAGAGGCCAGGTACAAGACAATCCAACTAGAACTCAGAACAGAACTTACACTGCGACAAGTCGGGACAACTGGACTTCCATATGGAATATCCTACCAGTTGAGTCAGACAAGCACAAGGTGTTATATCAAATATCTTAACAAGCACAGACTTATGAGTCACCCGGAAGTGCGGAGTCTCAGTAATATACATCCGTAAGGCCGGACAGTAAGTAGTTTGTATCCGGATCGGCCCGGTAGCGTAGTATATAAAGGATTGTACAACATCGTAGTCAGTTAGTTAATCTGCACCCGTGTATACCGCATATCAGTGAAATACAAGTGTATCGTTGACTCGGAAACTATTGCTTCCACCCGGTTTAAGTTAAGAAAACCTTCAGAACCTCCGTAGACCAGTAACAGTTTTACTTGGTGATCTTTAAGTCAGTACTCGGAAATTTAGTTATCCGTACTTGTGAAAGTCCCTCTGTCCCTAGACGGAGTCTAAACGATAGAAACAAGTCCAGTAACGAAGTAACTTAAGAACTCTTGAAGTCACCGCGCTTGCAACTGCTTCAGATTCAGTTATAAGAAGACAAGGCCCCCGTTGTTAGTTTAGACCTGCACAGCGTATCCAAACCCTAAGGATCTTTACGTACCCGAAGGAGATCTTGGTCCCTACGTTTTGTTGAGTTGAAGATTGAGTGCACGAGACAGTCAACCGGATAGTCTATTAAGACTCAGTGTACTTGAGTGTCAACCTTTCGGCTAAGACCTCGGGTATTCCACTTCTTCCGGAATCCCACAAGTTAAAACCCCCTAGCTCCCTCGAACTTGCACTTGTGTTAGTCTAGGAAGTACATCCTCACACCCTCCGTTTGGAACCTCCTTGAGTCACTAGATCTAGGCTAAGGTTGTAATTCGTTACGAGTGATAAGGTCAGAACCTTGTACTTGTTCACCGGGAACTTCAGAAGTATCCGGGTGTTTATTTGTTGTGTTTGTTTTGTGTGTGTGATTAGTAGTGTGTATTTCTGTGGTGTTTTCCTACACTGCACATCACCGTGTACCCGTATCGTGGAGCAAGACCATAATCACTGCCCTACAATGCAAGCATCAACATGCAGAATTCCTCGTCGAGTCATCATACAAGGAAGGAATTCTCACCGTCGTTGAGATGGTATACATATTCCAATGTCAGGGTTCAACTTGGGGTTACCCCGACCATCCACCCATGACTAGCAGCTCCTACGCGACTTGAAGAGCCACAACATCATCGTGTTCGTTGTGTCCTCACCCGCGGCATGCGATGTCTTTGATTCTCGCATATATATTTGTCTGACAGGACGACATCAGTTGATAAAAGAGTACAAGCATAGGCTCGTCATCCTGAAAGTAGGATATCAGCATGTTGACCATCATTGAAATGCAGAATGAAGGTGCAGACCGGGGGCGGAACTACGCCCAGCAAGTACATCGTATCCAGTCGGCAGCGGGGTTCGGATGCATCATGCAAACGATCGAAGTAAAAGCGGGTTCCAAGGGTAAGGAGCGTTTTCAGAGGCCTCTGCCCTCCTACACCTCCTCTAAATGCATGCGTCAGCATTCCAATGCTTCTATCCGCGAGTAAAACGGTTGCGATTTGAGCACACTGCGCCCTTATCAGTGATACATCACCAACTCTTTGATTTGAGACTTCGCTGTTTTGGATTCTCCTACTGGTGTAGCTTGATCCGGAGTGCTTCGGAAACATTATAGACAGATTCTGCGATAGAATCAGCTGATTTCCACTCCCAGAAGCGAATCTTTAACAGTTGTAATGCTGCTCTTAACAGCTTCAGAGTTTTGAGACCCCCTTTGATGGACACCTGGCCTGTTGGCTGTGCTGTTGATTGACAGCTGATGCAGCTTACCAGGGAGCCCCAGGGCCCATCAGAGTCATCGCTCTCTTGCCCTCTTACTCTCATCAACTTCGCATTTTGAGGTCTGTAGCCTTGCTCCTTTAGTTCTTTGCCTTGGACTCACTTCCCTACCAGTCTTTGCAGTGTATCTCTAGCCCTGAAAGCGTCGCTCTTTTGATTCCTGACTTTGCAAAGCTGTGAGTCCACCATAGACACTGTCTACTGCCTGATCTCATGATACACAGCTCCTTATTAGATCTCTCAAATCTGAAGCCTGTGCATCGCATTAGGAGCCCTGCTGTATGTATTAGGTGCGCTCTTATGCTCTGATGAGTTCAGATTTTGTCTGATCTGATGCTGTATGTTATTAGCTTCGCTAATTTTCGCTCTCCCTCCCTCCACTGCTCTTATTATATGTTAAGTAGACTACTCTACGTAGGTAGCCCGTCTTGATCTGCTTAAATAGAATTGATCATGTGCCAGAAGTTGCTAACTAACCTCATGTGAAACTTAAGCAGTGGCGTCCAAGCCTGATCATCCATATGAAGAGAGCGATCCAATTTGCTGAGGGCAGAAATGTGCTACAGTCATAGTGAGTTAGCTGTCCAAGTACTAGATATACTTGCCATTTGCGAGCAAAATGGCGTGCTGGCCGGAAAACTAGTTGACGAGTCGTGGAGAGGTCATGACAGAGAACATAGCGGGAATGTTGGTACACATTTCTATGAATGGAGCTTAGTTCATGATAGAGAACAAGGTGGCAATGTGGAAGTACCCTTAGGATGGCGGGGTTCCAAGAACGGCGGCGAACTAGTCAGCACGAGGGCACTGAAAGGGTGAAGCCTAAGACACAAAGGACAAACAAACATCATCGTCAGTGAAAAGCAAGCAAAGAGTTATCTAGGAAATAGGTAAGAAAGAAGAGCAAGAAAAAGGAGCATCGACGTTATACCAGCCTAACCTATGGAGAAACAAATTTACCTGCAAAGAATTTCATGTAACAACACTGACATTGAGTTGATTGATGTCATCAACTCTTCTATACTAATATCAAGGAACTGAGGACCTTCTGTCAAAGTGATGGTCACAGTTATGCCTATCTTTCATGGACCTTGACAGATCTTGATCCAGTATTGATACGACAATAACTTACTTAAGTCCAAAGTAAACATCAGGTTGTTTAGAGTGGGTGGCTCAAAGTTGCTATAAGATAATTAGATGCGTCAATATCACTATATTGTTCGGTGATATTTGGCGTTGCAGATTCGTGAACAAGGTAAGTACTTCGAGCCGGCTTTTTCAAGCGACTGTCTGAAAAGTTGAGCCTGGACAGCAACGAGAATGATATACTACACTGTTGTAAGCTGAATGGCTGATGTTGACTGAATGGTCCGAAATGACCATGATTTTGTCCAGTGCATTCTGGGTTTTTTACTCGACGAGTGAAGCCAAGTTGCTTGAAATTCTTCTGCAATGCCCCATCTCGAAGACTCATCTCTTCAATAATCCTAAAACTTCAGTCGTCTGAAGTGAGTTGCACTTCGGCAAGCGGAAGACGATGAGAAGCCGCCTGAACTCATAACGTCTCCTTTTCAGGGAGTAGCGAAACTACTACGGCCTCCTTTTCTGCGCAGTCTTGTTAGTTCTGGAGCCACTGCTTAAGTTTCATACAAGGTTAGTTAGCAACTTCTGGCACATGACCAATTCTATTTAAGCAGATCAAGACGAGCTACCTACGTAGAGTAGTCTACTTAACATATAATAAGAGCAGTGGAGGGAGGGAGAGCGAAAATTAGCAAAGCTAATAATATACAGCATCAGATCAGACAAGATCTGAACTCATCAGAGCATAAAAGCGCACCTAATACATATAGCAGGGCTCCTAGTGCGCTTCCGATTTGAGAGATCTAACAAGGAGCTGTGTATCATGAGATCAGGCAGTAGACAGTGTCTATGGTGGACTCACAGCTTTGCAGAGTCAGGAATCAAAAGAGCGACGCTCTCAGGGCTAGAGATACACTGCAAAGACTGGTAGGGAAGTGAGTCCAAGGCAAAGAACTAAAGGAGCAAGGCTGCAGACCTCAAAATGCGAAGATGATGAGAGTAAGAGGGCAAGAGAGCGACGACTCTGATGGGCCCTGGGGCTCCCTGGTAAGCTGCATCAGCTGTCAATCAACAGCACAGCCAACAGGCCAGGTGTCCATCAAAGGGGGTCTCAAAACTCTGAAGCTGTTAAGAGAAGCATTACAGTTGTTAAAGACTCGCTTCTTGGAGTGGAAATCAGCTGATTCTATCGCAGAATCTGTCTATAATGTTTCCGAAGCACTCCGGATCAAGCTACACCGGTAGAAGGATCCAAAACAGTGAAGTCTCCAATCAAAGAGTTGGTGATGTGTCACTGATAAGGGCGCAGCACGCTCAAATCGCAACCGTTTTACTCGCGGATAGAAGCGTTGGAATGCTGGTGAGGATCCGCTTAAGATGACACCCAACACGATGGGGTAGCGGCGTGGCAAAGCTCACACCTAAGCGGAATCTGCTCTTAGTGAGTTGACCACTTTGTATAAAATAGTGAATATCTCGACGAGTTGTAAACAGATTTGGGCACGGATAGAAGCGTTGGATTCCTCGCATTTGAAAGTACCTATTGCATAACAGCTACCTGTGCTAGGCCTTGTGTACAGGCCACAGGAAAATGAAAACTATTAAAAGCTTAATTATGTGAAATGCGAACTTGTTAAATATCTCAGCGAGTTGTACACCAATTGGATCGCGGATATGACCATTGGATTGGGCATGCTTGAAAGCACCTATTACATGATGAACAGACCTAGGAAACAGGCTGTGAAAGCGTCAGCAAAGCGAAGTCTGCTGGAGCAAAGTTGAGAACTTTGGAGAAGTAAGACTGTAGCGAGCTTGGCTACTAGTGTTGTAGTGTAGTGAGCATGACTACATAAAAGGAACATGCTGACGAAGCCAGCATGCATTTAGAGGAGGTGTAGAAGGGCAGAGGCCTCTGAAAATGCTCCTTACCCTTGGAACCCGCTTTTACTTCGAGCGCTCGGGAGATATCTGAGCGGTAAGTGCCTCTTTCGCCACCCTCAGTGCGCTCAGTTTTTGCTTAAGTATCGAGTTCGACACGTTTATAGGCTACTTGGGCGTCACCAGATCTTCCTCTTTAAGCCTGTGCCTGTCACCAGTCAGTCTGGAACAACAGCTATCATTAGTAAGAAGGAAAGAACAAAAGCAATGAATAGCAAGACACACCAGGCGTATTTTCATGCTGAATAATCTGATCTCGTTCTGTAAGCCATAGATCCGAACTCAACCATTTTGACGGCCTAGAACCTCCCCAAGTTAAATGCAAATATGTAAAGAAACAGCGGGAAGACCAATCTGCTGGCATTTACACTAGTGTTGTCAACTTGCGCATGTCTGACGATAGTTTTTCGAAGTCAGTTGTACACCTCCTCGACGGCCTCAGCCTCAGCGCCCCACCCGTCTGTCTGTCTGGATGTCCACTTGAGCATACGGGGCGCTCTCATACCATTGGGAAACTGAGTCGTGATATCCTCATTGTCCCGAATTAGTAGTTCCTTCCATGCGTTCAGATTGTTCTTTCTCCTCGAGAACAATTTGCATTCCTACGCCTTGAGCCACTCAAAGATGCGCTTGAGAGGCGGGAGCTCAGGATCGTCTTTGAACCGTATTTCGACTGTCGACATGTCAGAGACAGATAACTTGCATGAAACGTTATATTACTTACCTGAACCAAGCGACATGATTGCTGCTGTTGGGGCGGGCGTAAGTACCAAAGACCTGCACAGCGAGAGACTGGGATGCGTGACGCACAAAAGGAACAGATGTCGATTATTCGGGAAGAATCTGGCAAATAGAAAGCGACAGAGACGCAATTAGTTTTGATTCAGCATCTGAACTTGCTCGCGCGCAGTATCAAATCCAACCAAATTCCAAGAAGGTGAACATGCATTTCTTATTACGGCATACTTCACAGTCAAATCTCGGAACACGGTAAGTCAAGCCCCGCGCTAAGTAACTTCCTAATCTCGAGATCTTAGCCTTTCTCGGATGTAAAGCGATATTGTTCTTCACTATTGTACAGTCAGTCTACGTCTGAAGATCCGAGGGAGAGGCTTACAGTTACTGTACTATTACGATCATAGGTTCGGTCGAAGGAAAATTTTTAGTCAAAATTTAATTGAAAAAAATCAGATTAATCAAAAGACTCCTCATTCCACTTCCTTCCCGCCTGCTTGACTTCGCCAATCATTCGCTCAGCTTCGCGCTTGAGCATTGCGGAATCGGGGAACACATCGTGTTCGAAGCTGTATAAGCGCCAAAACCGACTTCCAACGACGCCTTCTTCTGGTTACTAGTTCTATGCGCGATATGTTAGTGCAAGTCCCGCATATCCAGAAGTAAATAACAACCTCCTGGGCTCAATAGCAACCATCATCTACACACGGTGATCCAGCATATTAGAAAGCCTTCTAGTATCAGAAACTTGATAAGCGGCATAAGCTCCTCATCGCCACCGCACCGTTGTAACGCGTGCGACAATGGCATTTGTGAAACCTATGCGCTTATGTAGTTTCCTGAAAGCATATTAGACCACTGTAAGTCCGGTCCAGAGAACGTATGCGTGAAATGCGACAGCCATGGATGCACACGACACTCCCATCATAAACAGTCGAATGCGGATATAGCCCACAAACCTGCGCTTCAAGTAATATTTCCCAAGGATAAAAAATTCATGAGTAACTCCAGACAGGTGCTCATACACAGTCGGTAATATCTGTCCAGTGCGCTGAGAGGCCATCCATGACATGCTTGCTGGCTATGGGCACTATTAATAGGGCCCACAGCCTTTCCTGCTAAGAAGCTGGATGGTAAGTACTAAGCATACATATAACAGTCAGACCAAGCAGAGGAATAATCCTAAAACTCTTCCCAGATGGCGTAAAGCGCGTCCCTGAAATGCGCTGGAGTATCGCCGTAAGCGATTTTTCTTCAAGCTCAGCTGAGCGCGACGAAACCTGGAAATGTTTTAGGAAAATGTAAAGAGACGAACGACCTATGCTTTTAGTTCACACAGAGTTAGGCCAAAACGGACCCTAAGGGGCCTCATCAATTCAGCGTATCGTAAAGTGCCTTATAGTACATGGAATGTAGATAATACATGAAATATAGTTACTGTGGGAGAGGTGGGTGGAGACGCAAAAAAACGAAGCTAACTGTGACCAGATAACACAGGTTAGCAGAGATGGAAGTGAGACAGTGCAGAGAGCACACCTGTGATCAGATAGCCCACAGAGATGTCCTTGATAAGGAGTTCTTGAAAAGGAATGGGTATCTGAGCACAGAAGCCATCAAAATTGAATGGCTGGATATGAGACATAAGCACATACTGGGAGCAGAGGCAGGATTTGCGAGTTTGGGGTGTAGCAAATAGTGGCAATAGGCTCCTAGTGGGTCTATCCATCAGCCCTGAGCAGGAGGACTGAGTAGAGAGAGTAGTGCTTGCCTGGGAGAGCAAAAGTATGCAATTCTCACAAATTGGGCACTTTGGGCCTGTCTGGACTGGTTTTGGGCTGGCTAGGGGGCTTCAGACAGTGCTCTAGAGGGGTGTGGCATCAGTCCTGAGCAAGAGAACTGGAGGGATAATAATCTGCTTGCCTCAGAGAGAAGATGATGGTAAAAGGCAAAGGAGCAGAGTATTAGTCATCAAGCTTACACATCCTAGAGCACCCTGGGAGTGGCCTCTGTTGCTACTGCAACACCAAACACAGGCTAGGTAAGTGTAGGCCAATGACTGGAAGGGAGGTAGGCTGCAGTAGAAGCAGCAGGGAGTGAGCCTTTGATTAAAAAAGGCAATTCTTTGACCAGATGACGGTTTGACTCGGTTTAACTCAAATAAAGCTAGCTGATTTAACTTTCTTATACAGGAAGGTGGGAGAAGGATGGAGGAGAGGTGTGAGGCGTGCAGAGGCCTCTGAAAACATCAGGAAAAGCACTTTGGCATCTGGTTGACTTAAGTTGGATGCCTATTTTCTGGTTGACTCAAGGAGCCTAAGCTGCCAGAGACACCTCAAAGTAACTTCCAGCAACTTAGGGCTCAGCCTCCTGCCAGAGTTACTCTTAAGTTCTCATGAGTTAACTCAAGCATCATCCTTCTGAGCCTTCTCCCCCAAGTTGCTGAAAGTTCTCAAGAGGTCACTTGGGTAATGTGAATACAAGCTTCAAACTTCAGTCAGCATAATCTAACTTGAAACCTCTTCAATTCAGCAACATATACATATGGTAATGACAGATGTACGACAAGCTGGCAATGTGAGCGACAGCAGCAACACCCGCAATGATGATAAACCGCGTATTCGGTACCGGTCTAGAAATTTCCGAAAACAAGAGTAAGCGAGACGGCGCGAAAATACAAGAGAAGAACACAGTAGTCGGGGTATCTTCAAGTCATGGAATCCACCGAAGCGAGAATAAGGAATAGAGTAGCAAGAATTACTCATCGTGATGGTAGGAGATGGCTTTTCGTAGCCTTGTATGCCATTGAGGAATATTGTAGCGACCGGCCTCCTGCAGCCGCAAAAACAGTAGGCATCGTTGGACCTCAACAGGATCACAGGTGAGGTAACGAAGAGATGCAAGATTCAGCCTTGTCAGGACGGTGGCAGTAATACGGTGCAGCCATCCATGCCTTGATCCAAGGGCTTACACGACTCGACGCCGCCGTTCGCCTTCGCCCAAAGAATGCCTGAAAAAGAATCAAATTCAACGAAACCGAAGAGAAGAAAAGGAAAGAAATATGCACCGGCTGGGGCTAAATGCGTACGCCAAAACTAACCAACCTCATTGGAGGGCCGACTGAAATGGCGCGGGGGCTAATCCAGCCTCTTGAAGCCCGTCGCCGTCTTCTCGAAGCGTTGCTGCTCCGTCCTGGAGGCTTACGCGATGACGCCGCTCGGCGGGAGAGCAGATAGTCGTCCTCGTGGCTTCCGGAAGCCACTCTCGCGTATCATGGAACCAAAAGGAAAAGAATACGAAGAAAAGCATCCAGAGAGGGCCCACAAAGAGACGCGAGGCCGTAGCACCGCACCTCGATAGGGTGTTGTGCTGGGAGGAGCCAAGGGAGACGAGCGATCGCAGCAAATTGAGCCGATCGCTCTACGGCAAATGTCGAACGTCGCAGCATCGCCCCTGTGGAAGGCTAACGAAATAAAAATAAGAAAGGCTTTGTTGCGAGGAAGAAACGCACCTCGTTGTTGACCACTCCTCCTGCACCCCGACACCCTCGTCGCTGGAAAGGGTGTTGTTGTAGTCTGTATGTAAAATGTGCCGTCTTGTGAGGCCGACGCGTCTGGTCGCCGTCGAGACAGCAACGTCGCTAAGTCCTTAATTCGTCGTGTGCTGCCTCACCAGGGCTTACGCGTTGGGACTGTCGTCGTCGCCAGACTCGTCATTGTTGTAGTCGAAAAGAAGGGCCTGTTCCAGGTCAGTTAGAATGAAAAGGGAAAGAAAGCGAGAAGAAATACGCACGGATTTGGGCTGGCGCGTCCGCGACGCCGTTCAGCCCAAATAATCCTATTGCCTCGGTTGAGGCCCCACTGAAGAGGCGCAGCGGCCGGATCAGGCACTTAAGACTCATCTCTGTTTTGCTGAACCATTGCGGCTCCTTCAAGGAGGCTTACGCGGTTGCGTCGCTCGCTGGGAGAACAGAACGTCAAGTCGTCCTCGCGGCAGCCGGAAGCCGGTATAGGGTGCCATCGGTTTAAAACAAACAGGAAAGAGAATAGAAGAACCCATAGATGGCCTCCCAGGCCGTATCATAGCACCTCGTTGAGGTGCTGTGGTGGGAGGAAGCAAGGTGAGAAGCTCGATCAATCCGCTCTTCGGTAGCTGCCAAATCGCGTTCAGTCTTCGCGGCTAGGAAAAGACTTGAGAGAGAGATGGATCCTTGAATGATGCTAGTCGGTGGAGGAGTGAAATGGACGAAATAGAATGTTGTGGTAATCTAAGGACAAGTTGTAGTTGAGACTCGTTTGATCGAAACTGATCATATCTCTATTCTAACCATATCGACCATCTGGCCCCCGGGACTTCCTCTGTAGCTTGCTTGATCCTTCTCTCTGAATTTATCTGGTTCTGCAGTGAACTTGTTTCTCTTACTCAGGCTGTGGCTATCTCAGCACGGTGAGTTCTCTATATATGGGGAACTCACCATGTAACAGAATGGGACTTCTCTGTCTTGCTTTTCTCGGTTCCTTGTTGCTTGGATCTGTTCTTCGAGGATGTGCATGAACGAGACAAATTCGGTGTTTCCGTCAAGGCGCAGGCGTGCTATGGCTGTCATAGACATCCCTCCTGGCGCCCGACTCGCTTCGGCCAGATGTGGTGAAGTAAACCCATGCGACAAGGCTGAGATATTGTCGCTCTTGATGCTTATTCCTTGTTCTAGCTGATCATTTACGCCGTCTGACTCGAAACGTGCACCTTCGTTCTGCGTGCCGTTGCCACCACTGTCATTCAAGACCGACGACCGGTAATGTTCTACTTTCTTTGTGTGGAGTGTCCCCTGTATAGCTGGTTCAACATCGAAGTCAGTCGTTGCTTTCAATTTAACACTTCTCCTTGTGTCACTGATTATACTCGCCGACTCCGGGATGCGATGCGGCCATTGTCGAGCTAGGTAAGTCTTTGTTCTGATAGAAACAATTTTTGAATAGCGGTTTCGAAGCAGTGCCACGAACTCTCTCGGATATTGAAAATGCCGCTCTTCTAGTCCTCGCTGCACCTATGAGAGTCTTCGCGGGATGAGCAGCGCGGAGGTGAGAGAAGGAAATGTAAGGCTATACCTACTCTACGGTGACTGTGTGCAGTGGTGGGGAGTCCATCATGCACGTCGACCGGCCCTGCGCAATTGCTCGGGGGTGGTCGGCGGGCATGAATAACGTATTCCCTTCGATGCCACAAGTTGTCGCCAGGTTGCAGAGCAAGTTTCCTTTGAGTTTCCCGCTTATGGGAAACTCACCATGTAACAGCATCGCCAACATTTTGCTGACCAAGTTTGATCAAATTATTACTCCTCTGTCTCGTACCACCATCTGTGCCGCCGCATCCTGCTCACACACCCACCTTAACAACAGACACAATTTGACAGCTGGCCTATGGAGAGCCAGGCCGACCTTGAGCAGGGCTTTGTAGGCCAGCTGTCAGCTTTGTGTCTGTTCTTTGTTTTCTTCTTTTTTTCAGTTCAGCTCACAATTTTTTAGGTCAGCTCATAATCGGACTCGACGCCTGCCAATGGTCGGTAACTGGTCACTCGCCAACTGCCTGCTAGAAGCCACGTAGACGTCACGTGCATGCTGGTTTTTCTTCGATCGCGGGCTTTCAAATTTCAAGCCTTCTACCACCACCATCTTCTGCAAGACACTTAGCAGAGAACTGGTGGGAGTGTGCTCTTCTATTCAGTCTGACCACTTACTGTATTTATAACTATGACGGCGACACTTCAACGACTACGACGTCAACGACACGCGTTGGTTGGATTTATATTGCGGGCCAGAGTGTGATCGTCTTGCCCATTCCACCACCACCACTACCACCACCAGTCACAACGAGATTGCTCTTCGACGGCGCCATGCTGAACATTCCGGGCATGACGAATGCAGGCATGAGATGGTGCGTCGTTCGTATAACCTTCTCTCTTTCGTGCTGACTGCTCAGTAGGAAACCAGTTGTGAAACCGGACAATGGCACTGCACGACTCACAATCGACCTGGACAACACCACCCGATCCACGACCCGGACAAGAACGCAGCACCCGAACCGGAGGACAAGGACACCACCTGACGCACGACCTGGACGCGAACGCAGCACGACTCAGACGAGGAGACCACCCGACCCATGACCCAAACGAGGACGCAGCACCACCCAGATGAGGACATTACACGACTCGGACGAGGAGACTGTACAACTCGACTCAGACGAAGAGACTGTACGACCCGGACAAGGATGCCGCGCGACCTAGACGGATACTCCACAACTCGGATGAGGATATTCCGCAATGTGGACGAGGATACTCCGCGATCCGGACGAGCATACTTGGACGAGGATACTCCTCGACCCAGACGAGGATATTTGGACGAGGATACTCAGCGACCCGGACGAGGATATTCCGCAATGTGAACGAGGATACTCCGCGACCCGAACGAGCATACTTGGACGAGGATACTCAGCGACCCGGACGAGGATACTCCGCAACCCGGACGAGGACACTGTACGATCTGGTTAAGGACATTGCCCGCCCACCGTCCAAACGAGAACGCAGTATAGCACGGACGGGGACACAGTACGACCCGGATGGTGAAACCGCACAACGCAGATGAGGACACCGTGCGATGCGGACGAGGATGCAGTACAACCTAGACGAGGATACTACATGCCCTGGACAAGGACGACACTGACAAGGACACCGCCTGACAGGCATGATGTGGGTGGATGACAATATGATATGATAGGTTGTGGATGAACTAGCTAGCCATAATGTAGTATTTTTATAGAGTGTGCTCAATTCATGAATGTTCATCATTATTTTTAATGTGCATTTTGGAATATTAGAGGAATTATACTGATGATTTTCTCTATCTGTGGCTAATCTGGCTATGCATTGAGTATTACTTTATTGAATAAAGGCTACATAACAGAACCTAGGTTGATTTGATGCGAATTAGAGTTCACTTCAGTATGACCTAGGATGTGTCTGGATGACTTGAGTCATCCCAAGTTAACCTGAAGTTAACTTTAGAATGGGTTAGGGGTGGACTGTGTGTTTAGTTAACTTGACTCTTTACGAACCTTTTCAGCTCTAAGTCAACCATATGCCCTTAGGTGAACTGTGGTTGACCAGAGTGGTAGACCACTTTTCCTGATGAACGCTCTCTACCCTCGGAATCCGCGTTTACATCGAAGAGTAAGCAGCCTCAGGTCCATTTCTGAAAGAGCCCAAAATCAGAATGACAAACAATTTTATCCAAACTTGAGTTTGAAAGCGCGTGTCATTTGTATTTCATGCGACGTGTTCGAATAAAGGCACCAGGTATTGGTTGGGTATTGGCATTACCCAAATTTTGCAAAAGAGAGATGGTGTTAAAAGCCAAGGTCCAGAGACTGGCCCGAAGCTCCGCATGCCTGCAATCCAAATTCAGCTCTGCTTCTTACATTCATGTTGCTTTCAGACATAGGGCTCGTCTGCGTGGAAAATCCTGCTAATACTGTTATTGAATCAGCTGTCCTCTCTAGTAGAGATTTATCGTCCACTGCAAATATGTGCTGGTGGGTTTTCACGGCATTTAAACTACTTAATTGTAATCTGACACGTCTGTTCAGCTCAAAATATCATATAAACTTGGCACAGAAGCATGGCCTACTTGCCGTTAAATCTCAAGGATTCCAACATGGGCGCGCTTCCAAAATCTTCTTCGCCGGAACTAACTTGCCGATTGCTGATTCTCGTCTCAGTGTAGACAAGTCACTTGATGGCCTGGATGGGAAGATTGTTCAGGCCAAGCAGTCACTAGAACATCTTCTTCAGGACCCGATCGTGATCTCTCCTCCATGCCATGCGCGCCCTTCCGACATTTCTTTCTGCGTAGAGACGGCTCTGCCCAAAGGTGAAGTCACCTCACTTCACCCAGCTTTATCTCTCTGGACGTTGTCGTAATATTGCTTTGATACCCATATTCTTCTCTGCCAGCCCGCTTACAAAATGACTGTGTTCATCGAACGATGCAAAGACTTGATGCAGTTCTTTCATTTGAGTGGTACACACGACATCCTATCTTCCCCGCTCTGGAGGTGTTGCTGCCACGATTCAAATATCTCTCCATATATGTCCGTCGGGCCAAGTTGCCTCCTTCCTCAAGCACCTGCTAAGGAGGAAATTGACGAGCGGGATAACCTGCACATACAAATACGCCGAACTGTGCTAGAGCTGGTCCTGTGGCGGGCCTTTGAGCATTTTGCTCTCTCTTGGAGGAGACTCCTCAGTGTAGTCGACTTTCCGGGAGTCAACCTCGACATATTCTGGTCAGATTCTAGTACCTCTGCAATCTAGAGCATCTGGCAGTGATCCTGGGTGAGAACGACATATCCATGCATGCGCTTAAAGTGTCCCTTCCTAAACTAGTCCAGCTTTCAATGCAGGAAGCCCACACCAAGAGCTCGACAGTCTGTGATGCAGCGCTAGATACACTGATGCTATCTGAGCTCAGATTCACTTTCCCATCCACTCAGCATCATTTCCCCAATTTTCGCCCTGCAGGCAAGTCTTAGTCTCCCTATTACATCCGCTATGAGCTGCATTGAAGTCTCACAGCAGCGAGAACATATTCTCCATTTCCTATCTCATGCGCCTTTCGTCGAGAGGTTGTCGACAGTGGGATGATTGATGAGTGTCAAACTTCATGGTGTCCAGATTGAAGATGACCTCAACATCAGCGGCGGTGTTATGGATTTATACTACGTTTCTAACTTCGGACACCAATAGATATCGGCTACCTCGGACTTCCAGCTTACTGCGCGAACCCGCGAATGAGTCAGGCAAAATTGCCCTGACTCACACAGCTTTTACGGTGATTCCTTATGACTCACAGCTCAACAGACACTATATATACAGGCCCTTAGCATAGTTTTAGATACCTTCTACTTACAAACCTACGCTAGCTACAAGAATCAAGCTTACCTTTTCGTTCAACAATGCGAGATCAGACTTCGCCTGAACATACAATCCTAGTGCCCACCAGATCAGACTTTGTGCGCACACACTTCCTTGACATAAGCACGATCAAACTGTATGTCAAGACCATCTGATATACTCACAACTACGTTACACAAGTATTCGCCCACGTAGGTTCTTACCCGTGACCGAACCCTCGACTTCGCGTATACGCGATTCAACTTTACACACTTTCACAACAGGCGGCTGGAATTAAGCGGTTGTTTTTTGTGATGACGTCTGTCGAGGATTAGAGTCCAGGTGCGCAGACACACATCTCCCACGTCCAAGGCGATTGGGGGCCATCCAGCCAAGCCTCATTTGGAAAATCCGAGTTTCGCGTTAGATGTTACGGATTAATCCATCTACGCTAACAGAATAGCTAGCTAAAGTGGTTGTACTCAGGTGTGAAATAATTCACACACTCGGCGCTGCAGTATTCATTCGACTGTACATAGGTTTGAGGACTTACGGCGCATTTTGAGCCAGTTCTGAAGCTTGAAGGCGGGAAGGAACAAGAGACAGATTTGCCATCGATTCAGTGGGATATGCAGGGAGTAAACATGAACAAACAAGCTGCCAGTTTTGGTGTGAAGGCCTGTACTCATTCAAACTAAATTTTACAGCTCGGAACAGACTATTTACTGGGCCGGTAACTCGGCATCTTAGACGTATATGGAAGCCCGGTCAGAGAGAGCCCCTATCGTTTTACCAGTTTGACACGTTATGAGCCTTGGCAGTGCTGAACCGCATTCATAACCTTGATTCTAATCGTAAAATACGTACCTAGCTATCTAGCTTATGTTCTGCAAACAACGGAAATATCTAAAGGGGAACTTGGGGACAGCGAAAAGCAGGAGCGATAGAAAAAGAACAAAGTAAATATGATGAGCGCCCGTCAGGTAAGGAATAACCTGGAAATAACGATGAGTCCAGATGTTCTAACGGTCTACAGGCTCTTATGGTGTCCAGGGACCTCTTGAGCGTCGTGGTGAAGCCTGCTTGTGGGTTTTCCTTCTGAGGGCCCCCTCACATTTTCTTTCACTCCTTTCAGGCCTAGCAGATCCCTCACCTTGCTTAGCCCTTTCCACCTGTGGCAGCCCTTTCTCAACGCCTGGTCAGCCTGTCTTCATCCCTATACCATGCCATTCTTCTTCTTCTTCAACACCCCTACCAGAGACTCCTTCATTCCTCACAGGATGGGAGAGCAGGGACTTCATCCACTGCATTTGGGATGAGGAATGTGTGCCATAAGTATTTTGTTGTCCCTTTCCCAATTGAGTATGAATCACAATATTGGAGCTATCTCCAATGTTGTAGGTGGGAGTTCTGGTAACAATATGACGATTATGGTGGGAGTGAGCTGCATATAGAGCTGCAGGACTCTCCAAACTCTTCAGACTTTCCGGACTGCCAAATCCACCTTGCCGGCGGGAGTAGGGGAGTAACGGCCAAGATGTGGAGCTTTGGAACTGTCAAGAGCCATGTGGCGGGAGTCCAAGTGTCGGGTGAGTAAGTGGCATATGGAGCTGCAGGACTCTGGAGACTCCAATCCTTATGATGAGCTGCAAAGCTCTTCACACTCCAAGAACCTTCGTGTTGACGGCGAGTAGTACCGCTAGCATGACCTGAGAGTGGAACAGCAGCATTACGCTGGTGTGTTATGTAGGCAGCGGGATGGTGGAGTCGAACGGCATAAAGCGAGCGATCAACCTCTGATGGAGTGGAAGGACTCAGAGCTGGATTCACAGAACGGGACGCAAAGATTTGGAAGATTTCTCTGTGAGTTCTGACTCGTACACCCCTTCAGGGACATAAATTTCCAACGTCCCTTTGCACTTGAAATTTAGTTTAAAGATGCCCTTCAGAACGGCAGAGGCTAGCGCCTAAAGATAATGTTAGGAAGAGCATAAAGCCAAAAAAGAGACTTACCAATCTGTATACCTTTTTCCCATCTTGTTCAAAAATATAGCGGCCGTTTATGCGGGGCTTCACCTCCATAACTCTTCAGGTTCTCTTTTCTCCCTCCTTAAATCTTACATTCTTGGCGTCTCCTTCTGTAGTGTACTCACCACGTGCTGTGACTCGCACCAGAATGGAGGTTGTTGGCAGTGGAAGTGTGAAATCAGAGGTATCAGACTTTGTCTAACTCAAAATCGTTGTCAGAAACTTGTGCCGCATATAACCAGCTGACCATCGACAGGGGTCCTCCTGGGGAAATTCCTGCATCCAACTGACAGTTTTGAGGGGAGACCCATAGATGGTAGGGGACTTGTACGGTGTTCTGGAGGTTCGGAAATAGGGTGAAGCGCGAGGTGAATGCTTTTTCTTTCGAGCTGGGGTGGTCACCACCATAGGAGAGGAATATGAAACGAGGAGGAAGCGGTAGAAAGTGTGTGAGAGTGGGACAGAGTGAGAATAATGGGCAAGAATGGGCAAGAATACACTACACGTTCGTCCTAGTCCTGAAAATAAGTTAGAATGACTCAGAAACGATTAGAGACCTCAACGAGTCAACAGATCACACGAGTTTATCCGTACTCGATCCGCTCGGGCTTCTCGGTGATCCGATCCGTTTGATCCGTAGACCCGTGGAGGGTCGGATCAGTAATGGATCGCGGATCAGCCTCTGGAGGCACGAGTACTCGCTGCGAGTACTCGTGTTGACTCGTGAATATTTAGATATATATTTAAACTTAATTTACAAATTTTTACTAAGTCAAACGGGCCCTTGAGTCGCCCAAACGGGACCTATGCGTGAATTTCTCGCTAATTCCCACGACTCGGCAGTTACTGAGAGGCCGCGTCAGCGTCTGATCGATAACTCGATCTCGCTGATCTCTCTTTCTCTCTCCCACCACGACCACCCAGTGAGCGACAACCATCGCCACTGCCACTCTAACGACTGTCAGGTAGCCTCTGGGGTATGCATTTGGGCTCTGGCTATGTGCCAGCCTTTCTGCTGCTGCTGTCTTCGTGACAGCAGCAGATCGACTCGACTACACGACATAGGACGCAGACGCTGGACGACAAGCCGTTAATGCTCGACGTCAGGGACATGGGATGGCGACACACGGCCACCAGATGACAACGCGGGATACTGATGCAGCAGATGAGACTGGTGAGTGTTTTTTTATATCCTATTCTACCATACCCTTCCTCCTCGTCCGCCTCCACCACCACCACCACCACCATAACCACCACTACCACCACCACTGCCACCTCTACCTGCACCACCACACTCACACCCACACCCACACCTACACCACTACCACCACACCAGTCCTAATGTCATGCATGACTGACGGTCCCCGTGCTATTGCCCGGGGATGATGGTCATGCATGAATTCATTTGGGTGCTGGAGTACTCGAGAGTACTCGATCCGCTCGGCGATGTCGGTGATCCGATCCGTCTGATTCGCGGATCTATAGCGGATCGGATTGCGTAAGGATCGCGAATTGGCCTCTGGGAGCACGAGTACTCATGTGATGGATCGCGAATCTCACTCGAGTTTGCCTCGTTGAGGTCTCTAGAAATGATGTAGGCAAACTAAAATGCATCTGCTGAAGCAGAGCATAAAATGTTAGACGAGTTGGTACTGATTTCTGGGCAAGTACACTGGCTTTAGACCCGTCAAGTGGGGTAGGCCTACTCACTGAGTGTACCCAAGAAAAAATATGCAGAACATCCAACTACCTGGACCAGTACACTACGCTTTGACGGGTAAACTCGCAAAGTGTGGTAGGCCTAATGTACTAAGAAAGGAGGAGTCCTACTTACTAGAATATCTTGTTGAATGTGGAATAAAGGCTCGAGTACTCATATGCGAATGGTGGCAGTAGGTAGCGTTTCGAAGTCGGGTTATGGGTTATACACCGGTTATGGCCGCTTTTTGAATAGTTATTGAGATTCTGATTGGTTTTGCCCCACACAAGTGGAGTCTGGGAACAAAGTCAAAAAAAACGGTTACGACATCTTAAAAACCATTTTTTTGACTTTGTTCCTAGACCCCATTTATGTAGGGCAAAACTAATCAGAATTTTAATAGCTGTTCAAAAAGCGGCCATAACCGGTATATAGTCCATAACCCGACTTCGAAACGCTAGCAGTAGGTGCAGAAGTGGTCGCCCGTCGGAGCCACGTACGATGGTACGTGTCACTCCTCTCATCATGTTGTAATGTGTGACAGGGCTGGGAACTTTCCATCTCCTCCATCTCCTTCTTCCATCCCATACCATTTGCAGCTCATCAAGGTTCAGGTACTTTCAGCGGACTGGTAAGTTAACTTTCAAACTGGTTTAATTATTCAGGCAAGAGATTGACGACTTGGCAAGGCTAGATCTTGGTTCCTCCAATTCATCTCTTACCAGAGTTTCCTCATGTATTTTGATACGAAACTTGAAAAGGTAAGTTTTACATTTTGTATAAGTTGCTCAGAATTGCAGTCGACGAACTTAATACCTCCTATGCGCTCATCGGCGCACAAGTCATCGACTGGCACTGCTTGCAAAATTCGGAGTTTTTAAGGATTTTTTAAGGTAGAAATCTTATGGATTTTAAATAGTTTTTTTAAGTTAGAATTTTTAAATTAAAATTCTTAGATTTTTAAGTTAAAGTTGTAGTGATAAACAAGATAAAAAATTCTGAATTCAGGAGATGAAATTTATTGAAAGAATCTTTTGAATTTTTTAATGATTTTACAAGGGTAGAATTAGTATAAAAAATCTGAATGTAAGATTTCGGGTTTTTTACTAAAAAAATTCGAGTTAAAGATGATAATAACGACATAAAAAATATTAGTATTAAATCCAAACTTCAGATTATGATTTTATTTGAAGTTTAATTAGATATTATTTATATAAATTAATTGTATAATTATTTAAAAGATTATAAAAAAGTTCATAGAGAGTTTATTTGAAATAATATTTGTATTAGTTTAAGATAAAATTTTAGAATTATAATTATAAATATAGCGAGGAGAAACATGATAAGAAATGCACAAATAAAATCTAAAATGATGTAACGAAAAATCTGAAATGAATTATAAAATATTATTTACATATATTTAAGAGAAAATATGTAAAATATTGTAATAAAATTTTGAATAACTATTATTATAAACATATTTAGTAGTATTATTACAACAGAATTGTAAAAAGAAAATCGAAAATAAATCCATATAAATAAAATTAAAGTTTTTGTGTTTGAGTAGATTAAAAATTCTAAATAAACAAGATAAATAAAATAATAAGATATAAATAAATAATTGAGGTGAATATGATTCTTTGGAATTACTAATATGAAAAAGGGTTTTATTTGAGTATCGGATTGCAAATCCAAACTATATATTAATCACTGCCTCATAATATCAATGAATTCCACACCCGCCTCTGCCTCTGCCGCAGGGTGGGAATGAATTGACTCACTAGCAGGTGTCACAGTCTCTAGGAATGTGAGTATACCATGTGAGTATACCATGTGAGTATAGAGCACACTGGGTGCTGGTATGATTACACATACCATAGAGTTCAGTTTAATTAGCCAAGTATAAGTCACGAAGAATCTAAAATTGAGGAAATGTCATAAGTATGAGTCACATGTCACATGCAAATCTGATGCATCTAACAAGTAAATATGGCAGAGAATAGCTCTAAATATGGCTGGATTAGGCAGTTTGATGAAAAATTTTGCCTGAGTCATAGTATGATTGTGGACCTAGAAGGCGTACTCACCTCCACTGTATGACAGGAATGAATTCTGTGACTGGCGGGTGATGGATTCCAAATCCAGACCTCCGGATTGCGAATCCAGGAGGCGTACTCACCTCCACTGCATGACGGGAATGAATTCTGTGACTGGCGGGTGTTGGATTCCAAATCCAGACCTCCGGATTGCGAATCCAGGGGCCGTACTCACCTCCACTGCATGACGGGAATGAATTCTGTGACTGGCGGGTGATGGATTCCAAATCCACGGCTCCGGATTGCGAATCCAGGAGGCATACTTAGCTCTGCCAGCTGGCAAGAATAAATTCTCTGATCGACGGGTGTTGGATTCCAAATCCAGACCTCCGGATTAAGAATTTGGATTCAAACCAAGATCTAGTTGGAACTATGCCATCTTCACATATGAAGAGTGCTGCTCAAGCACCATGCAGCTTGTCTCTGCGAGAGACATACTGCTTCAGAAGAGCGATAGGATCAGCTTCTTTCTGAGTAGTAAACAGTATCTCAACACCCTGATAGAATGGATTGCTTTTATGATAAGGCAAGTGATAGCCAGCATACCCAGGCTCAAATTTGAGACTGGATCGCTTGATGATCTTCTTCCAGTCACGAAGCTTCTTCTAATTAGACTGCACTAGTTCTTCAATCCGGTGAATAGCATAGAAGACACATGACATGATGGTGGCAAAGAGAAGATCATCGTACTTCTGAGTCTGATGTGCAGCATATACAAAGAGTTGAAGATGGTGAATGCGCAGAGGAGGTTTCCTGTGTATAGGATCTGCTCTCACCTTCTTGGCACCCCGAATAGTGGCTTGGACCAGCGCTGATGCGCGAGCGTCGCCAAAATGAGGATAGAACTCTTTGAGAAAGTGTTTTGCACCAGACAAGTATTTTGGAGCAGAAGCAATGAATTGGGATGTGTACGCAATGTATCGTGCTAGAGTCTCTGGGGTAGGTTCTAAAGACAGGTTGTGTGATTTACAAAAGTGTGCATAGTCTCTAGCACCAGTAGAGTAATTAAGACGTGTAGACATCTCAATGGCATGAGCTTGCAAGTATAAGATAAGTTCATCTAGCTTCTGCAAGTCCATAGTTGGGCGAGTGGGATGAGTACGTCTCCCCTCACCCAGAGCCTTTAAAAGCACTCTCTCCATCGCGCCGGCAGGAGCTCTCGAGGTGGCTCCATAGTGCGGACGCGGTAGGAGGGAAACTGCCTCTGGAAGTCAGAGAACAGCAAGTGGGACAACATATCTGCCATCACGTTATCAACCCCGCGGATGTGCCTCACACGTACGTCAATGCCTGTATGCATGATGATGTCTGCAATAGCAATAAGGATAGCATTGTGACTTGACTGTGAAGCAGCCAAGGTATCGAACACTGAAACAGAGTCGAGACTGTCAGAATGGATTAACAGTCTGCGAGGCGGAGTAGGGTGAGACGCAGCATCGTGGACAGCGCACAAAATGGCAAGGAGTTCTCTGAAGAAGGTATCAACTCCAGTAGTGGTTCGGAGTTGGTAGCTAAAGCCATTCCCAGCATATACAAAGGAAAGGCCCAGATTACTCGCATCTGTCCAGTAGACCATATCGGCTTCTGCATCGTCCCAAGCTTGCGCATCAACGAAGTGCACTCTAATACAGTGTCGCAATGCATTAGCAACCACGTAAGGTCAGATCCGACCTCAACATTCAATGGCATGCCTTTGTACTGCAGTGTTTTACCGCTCATCTTGCGGTAGAGCTCTATAAGTGCCGGCCGTGTCTAAGACAGCACATTCAGAGCCCAGTTGAGGTACCCACCCAAAGATTGCCATTCCTTGAGTATTGGGTTGCGCTGAGATAAGAACGACTTGATTATCGTAATCATGTCAGCGATGGAATCTGGAGTGAGAGAGATTGACCTGTAGATGGTGTCAAGCCAGAATCCAATGATTTTAAGCTGGCGACTGTGCTCTTGCTTTCTGTCTTCATAGGGAATGCCCAAAAAGTCCCATAGAATAAGAAGCTGGACCTGACGTCGTGAACGTCGCTGTCCATGGAAGAGCACAAGATTGTGATTGGAATCCCAGCCATAGTAGTCATCCATGTAGTCAGGCAGATCGAGAACATCAAGTTCCCAAGCAATCCAGTTGACTAGACTGGAGAATGAGCACCAGCAGTATGGAGATGCACGACTGCCAAAGATGAGACGACGGACAATGTGATAGCGACCGTCAACGATGATAATCTGTTGTAGCTGCCAGATGGGATGAACGGGGAGATTGAGGAATGCCTTTGAGATATCACTCTTGAAGAGCACAATCTCCTCGTGAGGGTGAGCTTGTAGGACTTCATGCAGTACCTGCCCAAAGGAATGCATGTCGTCATACTTTACTTTTGCGCTTTTCCTTGCAACATCAGGAAAACGGTAGGTTTTGCTCCGGCATCTCTGGCTCCGGTATCACCGGCTCCGATCAACTCTGGCTCTGGGAACTGATCTCTCAGCAGCTCTGAGTGTCTCTGGATTTTCTGTACAATATTTGCAGTACAAAATTCAGAAGTTGTGTATTCATTCTGGAGGGTCCTCCAATGTAGTCTGTACCTCATTAGAGGCTGAATAGAGCTACAAAACATAATAATGTATGAGAAATATAGATACTTATAAAATGTGAAAAACATGCATGGTAACGACTGAAGGTCTCTAGAAGAAAAGTATACCATAGCAGCAGACTGAAGACTCGATAAACGGGGCAGGCGAGAGGCGTCGCGAGCCCAAGCATGTTCAAAATGCCAAAGTCCGATCCGTGCCTGGGTCCGTGCACGACACGTCATCACCCATGTGCGTGTTCGGTTTCGGACTCCGACTCATGGACTCTTTCGTTCACCCCTCATCTTCCCCCTCTTCTCCTATACTGCTGGCCGTCGCAGCAAGGCCGACCGCAACCCCAAAATGCCCACACAGGGACGCGACCGCTGCAGCCACAACAATGTGCCGACTTCAAGCCCGATGCCACGGCGACGCCGAGCCTGACGACACAGCGACTGCAAGCACAACGACACAGCAACTTCAAGCATGACGACACGGCGACGGCAAGCACGAGGACACGGCTACTACAAGCACGACGGGGACGTGCCGACTCTGAGCCCAACGACATAGCGACCGTAAGCCTAAGGACACGGCGACTGCAAGCAGCTCCACGACGCAGCGGCTACAAGCACGACAACACAGCTACTACGTATGGCGGTGCCCCAACTACGAGCATAACGGTTTCCCGATTCTGAATACGATTATGACGGCACCCCAACTACGAGCACAATGAACGGCGACCACGAGCACGATGAACGGCGACCACGGCGCGACGTTCGGCAACCAAGCACGACGCACGGCGACTTCGAGCATGACAGTCACTGCAAGTATAACGACACAGGGCTTCCTTCCCGCTTTGTTTGACGAGGCATCAGGTGGCTAGGTTATCTTGATTATTTGGTGCGTATCGTTGTTCACGTCACAACCTTTACTTATCATTCTGTTCGTAGTTTACTCACTTGTCTTAGAGTCGTGCTCGACATATCGTCTCTGACTTCGCTTTAACGCGCCGGTAAGTCGTTTCTGGTCCGCCTTCAACAAAGAGCTCGCTGACAGTCTTGACAGACTTTCTCCATGTCACTACGCCGACCTACACGAACACGCGACGACAGCCACCAGAGGAAGACAACAGTAAACGCGAGCAGTAGGGACAACGGCGGTCCAGGAGACCACAAATATGGGCGCTCAGCCATGACTACCTATATTCCCATATGTACTGAGATGTACTCCTACCATATTGCCTTGTAGTTTATCTAGCTTCGAAATGTCACTGTTTTTATTCTTTTCTTGATGTGCCCAGCCCAAGAAATCAATATTATAAGCCAGTGTCTAACCAACTCGGGCTGTCTCTGAGAGAAGAAAGACATCTCTCAGAGCTGGTCAGAGCAGGGCTCAGAGATGCGGATCATCTCTGGGAGACAGGTGCGCATCTCGCGGAGCCATGACATCCCTGAGCATCTCTGATGGCTCTGACATCTCCATAGAGACGCAGAGATGCTCAGAGCCAAACCTACCATTTTCCTGATGAATGCCGTCATTAAGACCACTCCCAGTATGGTCCAAAACAACACGCGGTTTGCCTTTCTGCCATACTACAAACATGGGTGACAGACGATACCTGGAAGGAGTTTAAATCCTTCTGGAAGTGCAGGAGACCAGCGACCAGCAGCGACTTCTTGATCCCGGTGTTTACGCAGCTCAGCGAGATCACGCTCCTCAGTAGAGTAGTTGTCTCTGATTTTGTCTTTGAGGTGGATGGGTGTGCTGACCTCGATATAATCGGCAACAGCAGCAAGAGACTGCTGAATGGTAGAGTCATTGAGAATGTGTTCAGGAGGTAAGGGAAGAGGAGGAGCAGTATAAGTGGAAGAAATGCTCGGAGGCGTTTTACTGTACTATTTCGACCGGATGTTCAGATCACGGTGCTACGCACAGTACAAACTGGCTACAGAATAGGCATATTTTGCGATTTCTGTATGACCTCTTGTAGGAAAGACATGTATACAAATACATCATAGTACTTGAGAAGTCTATCAAAGACTTCTAGGAGACTCTCTTAGGACGCGAAGAGACTCCAAGGTGGCCATTACGCGCCTACGGACCGAACTCCCGAATCAACCGGAAGTTCTCGTAACGTTCTACAGAACTCTAAACGTGCCTGAATATCAAATACTCAATGCGCCCGGATGCAACACATGCATCCGTCGGACAATCGGACTTACAATCCTGGTTGTTTCCTTTCCAAGTACTCGGATACGATGTATTCACTATAGTATCCACCCGAACACTAGGGACATGTTCTGAACCACAGAGCTCGTTCAGAAAGACCTTTGCAACGAGACTACTGCATTCATCTACTTGAACTTGGGATCCATACGGACCCTCAACCCCGAAAGCTGTGAGTCAGACAGGACTCCGGAATCACGCAATCTTGCATCATCCTTCCGTTATGAATAAAAGACCACGTGGATGCAGGCAGATACATCCGTACCGCAGTGTTGAAGTGACTCAAACGGAATCAGAACCGCAACTCGACAGGCACCCTGTGTGGCCACTATAAACATAGAAACCCAGTTATCAGAACAGCCTCGACAGATACACTTCGAAAGTGGGGTATCATTCGAAAGCTATAGCTCAGGTCTACATGAACGACCGAAGTATCAAACCCAGAAGACAAAGTTTAGAAAGCTAACTACACTACGACACGTCAGAACCAACCAGGTCCCAACCGGGCTATCTACATGGTTGAGTCAGACGAGCACAAGGTGTTATATCAAATACCACGGAAAGCACGCCATCCGCGGACTCATACAAGTCACCCGGAGGTCTGAGGAACCGACAGTAGCTACCGAATCGCACCAACCAGTAAGAATAACACCGTATGTACCTGATTCTGTAGTATATAAGTACCTGTAAAACGTCGTAGTCAGTAGTTAATCTACACCTGCGTATATAGCCCTACAAGCGAATACCAGTGTTTATTTGACTCGGAACTTTTGTGTCCACCACAGTTTAAGTTAAGAACCCAACCAGAACAACGTGAACCAGTGATAGTTACCTGATGAACTTCGAGTTAGTACCCGGAAGCTTTCCCATCCGTACTTGTGAACGTCCCTCTGTCCCAAGACGGAGTTTAAACGACAGAAGCAAGTATCAGTAACGAAGTGACTTGAGAACACCCGGAGCCACCGCGCTTGCAACTGCTTCGGATTCAGACATAAGAAGTCAGGCCTTTCGTGTTAGTTTAGACCAACTTGACGTACCCAAGCCCCGCGGATCTTTACATACCCAAAGGCGATCTTGGTCCCTGCGTCCTGTTGAGTTGAAGATTGAGTGCACAAGACAGTCAACCGGCAGTCCTCCGAGACTCAGCGTACTTGCGTGTCAACCTTTCGGCTAAGACATCGGAAGCTACCCCTTCTTCCGGAATCCCACAAGTTAACTCCCCAAGCTCCCTCGAACTTGCACTTATGTTAGTCTAGAAAGTACACCTCTACCCCCTCCGTTTGGAACCTCTTTGAGTCACTCGATCTTGACTAAAGTTGTAATTCGTTACGGGTGATAAGGTCAGATCCTTGTACCTGTCCATTAGAAACTTCGAAAGTTTCAAGTGATTGTTTTGTTTTGTGTGTTTGAGTGTGTATATTTCTGTGGCGTATTCCTATACTGCACATCAACGGGTCACGGACCCCTCTGAACTGCAGTGTTGTCATTAAAGGCCTTTTAAAGGCCTGATTTCGTATTAAAGTGTTGTAAAGGCTTTAATAAAGGTTAGCTATTAAAGTCCTAACCAACTACCCTTTCAAGTCATCACCTGAGCTCTCAAGTGTGCCATTGTTCAGTGCTTCGCATAAGAGTATTCAGCCGATATTAACTCAGCCCATCATTTCTCTTCTCTGAATGCCTATCGCTGATGTGCATGCAGCGTAATACCTCAACCGGACCCTTTACTGTACTGTACCTACTATCTCCAAATAATATGTTGTCAGCAGTCACAGCAGTCAGACCTTGTATCTGCTGACATTGTACTGGTTGTTATGGCAGGAAGGTTCTGGCAAACCATTTTGTAGGGATCTGAAATATTAAAGGCTTTGAAAGGCCTTTAATAAAATTTTGGAGTGTTGAAGACCTTTATTAAACCCCCTATAAAGCCTTTAAATTATTAAAGGCTTTACCTTTAATGACAACACTGCTGAACTGAACATCTGGGCACTTCGTCACTGGTCACCAGCCCATTTCGGACCCTATATAGCTCAAATTTTCTTCGGCGGCTTCGCCGCCTTTCCATATATAGTAATTCCCGCCTCATTTATAAGCAAATGAACATGTGTCCCGAGATGTTCAGAGGGTCACTGGTTACACCCTCTGAACATCCGGTCGAAATAGTACAGTATAGTGTGATAGTACATTGGAAGTAAATACATAGCCACGCTTAAAGTGTGGAGGTAGTGGTACAGTGTCAGATTTATGCTTCAACGATTTAGGCTTGCTCATTGCTGCCTGAACTCGGTCCTGCACGACTGACTGCTCGTCGGGCTTTGAGTTGGATGAGGCAGGCTGGTTGGCTTTTGGCTGCGTGTTTTCCTCCGCATTCACTGCAAGTACCGTGTAGACGGCTACCCGGGCACGGAGAAGAGCACTTGCCCAGATTCCAATTCTGACAGATAACGCGACGACGCGATGCAGGCTGGGAGCTGCCAGAATCAGCAGACCGCTTGTGCGGATTAGCCGCTTCAGAGTTGCGTAACATCTCTGTGAGGAGCGGCAGCTGGAGCGCATCGCGGTCATGGAGATTGAAAGGAGAGTTAGCATAGCGAATGCGAGTCTCCTTATCACAGCGAATAGGGAACGCTGGATTCGAGGGGGTAGCGTGGAACAGCTCGATGATGAGTTGGTGATATTCCGCGAGTTCGTCTTTGCGGTGTGGGTAGATAAGCCCAACACTGGTGGCGTAAGCATCGAAGACGCGAGTCCACTCGGACTCTTGAGTAAGAGTTCAACGAGTGGTGGCGTGGTCCTTGCGCAGAAGCACAGAGCCTCCAGCAAAGTCCTTCGCATCCTCTTGCTGATTTGTGCCCGAGTGGATCGAGGCGTAAAGCTTCTCAAAATCCACATACTGGTCGAGCACAATGCAGCGCCAGAGAGAACATGCAAATGGGTCATGGAGGGACTGCATCTGACACATCGTGATGATGGCATATCATTGGTAAAGAGTTGGCGGAGACGCTGAGTCTCTTGGAGATGGGGAGAGAGGTTGGTTGGTGAAGCCAACTGTGCGAGATGCGGAGCGGAGGAGAGGACTGAGGCGGAGATGCCCGATGGAGTAGGCTCCGCTCCAAGAAGCTTAGAGAGCAGCGCAGCCGAGACCGGTTCAGGGATAGGATCTGGACCGGAGGCGGGCGCTTGCTGTCCAGCGGAAGCGAGGCGGTCATAGAGTGCTGCCCATGCCGCCTCCTCAACAGCGCGCTTACGCTCAGCTTCTTGCTTGGCTTATTGCGTTGCTGCATCTGGATCAGGTGGAGGAGATTTGTGGTGATGCTCCTTTCGAGCGTTAATGATTTGCTCGACCTGGTCGACATAGTCAGCCAGTTCTCCAGCGGAGGCGCCGGTCTCATGAGCGCGTTCCAAGAAGACTTCGGGGGTCGCGATGGTGCCATCTACAAAGTCGGAGACCAGCTGCTGGAGCTGTTCTGCATGACGGCGAACTTCCTCACAGGCATTCGTATCATCATCGTCGGGAACAATATAGGAAGGAGCACGGGATGGAGAATGAGATTTGTGATTGAAATCGAGTTCATCAGACGAAGAAGTGCCCGACTCGGATGACATAGTCCGCTTCCTGATTCAGGAACATTCTTAGCAGATGTGCACCTAAGGCTGTTTGCGCAGGCTCCTCGCCCTCTTGCTGCCTTTTGGCTAGTCTAGCCCTCAAAGAAGGAATGCCCGCCCGAAGCGAAACACCCTCGCTATGAGAACTAGAGAGTCACCAGAATAAGACACCGACTGGTCCTTGACCAAGCCTATCGAACACCCAAAGAGCGAACCTGTTACAGTGCACTCAGAGAGCGAACTCGTCATTCAATCAGCGCCCTGACTTATACTCTTTGGTAGGAGTCAGGCACACGCTGTACAACCAGGTGTTGAATCCGGTCGCAAGCACGGGTTGAGCCGTACCACTGATTGACGATGACAAGGAAGTACTGGGAGGATGGCCGACCCTGGCAGGTATAGCACACTGAGCGGACAAATGAGATCGATAGAGCGGTAGGGCACTGCTTGGGAGAGGGATGTGTGGTTAAACTACAGGAAAAGGACGCAAAAAAGCAAAGCTAACTATGACCAGATAGCACAGGTTAGCAGAGATGGGAGTGAGACAGTGCAGAGAGCACACCTGTGATCAGATAGCTCACAGAGATGTCCTTGATAAGGAGTCCTTGCAAAGGAATGGGTATCTGGGCACAGAAGCTATCAGAATTGAATGGCTGGATATGAGATATAAGCACATACTGGGAGCAAGAACAGGATTTGCGAGTTTGGGGTGTAGCAAATGGTGGCAATAGGCTCCTAGTGGGTCTATCCATCAGCCCTGAGCAGGAGGACTGAGTAGAGAGAGTAGTGCTTGCCTGGGAGAGCAAAAGTGTGCAATTCCCACAAATTGGGCACTTTGGGCCTGTCTGGACTGGTTTTGGGCTGGCTAGGGGGCTTCAGACAGTGCTCTAGAGGGGTGTGGCATCAGTCCTGAGCAAGAGGACTGGAGGGATAATAATCTGCTTGCCTCAGAGAGAAGATGATGGTAAAAGGCAAAGGAGCAGAGTATTAGTCATCAAGCTTACACATCCTAGAGCACCCTGGGAGTGGCCTCTGTTGCTACTGCAATACCAAACACAGGCTAGGTAAGTGTAGATCAATGACTGGAAGGGAGGTAGGCTGCAGTAGAAGCAGCAGGGAGTGAGCCTTTGATTAAAAAAGGCAATTCTTTGACCAGATGACGGTTTGACTCGGTTTAACTCAAATAAAGCTAGCTGATTTAACTTCCTTATGCAGGAAGGTGGGAGAAGGATGGAGGAGAGGTGTAGGGCATGCAGAGGCCTCTGAAAATGCTCCCTACCCCTGGAATCCGTATTTACATCGATCTATGCTTTTAGTTCACACAGAATTAGGCCAAAACAGACCCTAAGGGGCCTTATCAATTCCGCGTATCATAAAGTGCCTACTATGCTATGTATGGTGTAGTGGAGGGATGGCTAGGAGGTGAAGAAAGATGTTTACGAGACACGAGATGAGGGAAGGAAAAAGAGGTTTTCAATGAGATGATTTATTTTGAGCTGCTAACTGCTGAGCGGCACGGCCTGCTGGGTGATCGCATATATAGATCTTCCAAGCAGATGATGACTAACGACCTAAGGCTTGAAGAATGGACTCGGCAAGTCCCAGAGATGCATAGAATGCCCGATTCCACAACCAAGGCAATGTGGAGGATGTACGAGAGCCTAAACGCTGTGAGCAGACCACAGCCTCGACGCCGTGAGTTCATTGCCGGTTTACGGGCTCTTTCCTTGAACTGAATCGCCCAGGGTACGACCTGCCGAGCAACCCAAGGCCGAACTCCCAGCACTTCAAGCAGCTCGCCAAATACAAGACCGCTTTAGCGAGTACATCCATTTTTCCGAGGATGTATTTCTCAAGAAGACTATTCGCCTCGTCTTACAAACATACAAGCCCGGAGAGGCTTCCCTCATTCTGGACCGCATTCAGGACGACATTACCCCGATGGTGACAGAAGTCGAGGCGTCATTGCACGAGTTATTGAATGCTGTTGGGGCGTGGGCAGACGAATATTTGGAGGCACAATATGTGCTGGATAGAATAAAATGGATGGCGTGCATTATTACGGATATGCAATGCAGTGCAATGGAAGAAACCTTCGAGTCTGCTGTTTCCCAGCAGCGTTTCGTATATCACAAATGAAATATCATTTCTGCGCCACATTTATCTAGACCGATCGATGTACCCTGAGCCCCCTCTTTTCGATAGAACTTCCACTTGTATTCCTTTTTCAAGTCTGACCGCGTACGCTTCTTGAAACGAATGAATACGACATGGATTTTTTTTGCAGGCACACAACATATAAGTACAGAGGCACACGACAAGTAAGTACGGAGTAAAGACAGTGATGTAAGCGGCAATTTCAAGAATTCGAGCAAAGACGGCGTTTGCGACGAAACAGCTTGCTAACGTTTACGGCAAGAGCATGCAAGACCCCGCAGCCAACGCGTCCTCGATGACCTGCCTGCCGACCTCGATACTGGGGACGGATCTATAGACAGCCCCCCCAACACCGATGCAAGACGGCGAAGCCCGGTCCCTGAGTCACAAGTCAGTCAACGTCTTTCTTCGCGCGAAGACGAGAGCAACATACCAGCTGGCAATGACTCCGACGACGCGACCGCGCGTGAGCGCATAATACGGGCCAGCAGTACCAGGGGCGGGTCTTGCATAGGGGTACCCTACAGGAAGAACCTGGTACAGAGAGTATACTGCCAACAATTAATGAAAGAAGTTATATTCAGCCTTGAACAACGTACTGCCGTTAGTGGCCGGGGGGTTGGGATTAGCGGCGGGGGGAGCGGGCTGCACCGCTGGGGTGGGCTGCGTGGGCTGCACCGCGGGGGTGGGCTGCACCGCTGGGGTAGATACGGCCGACGCAGCGGTGGTCGTCGCCTGCTGGAGAACCTGGGAGCTAGTGGGAGCTGTGAAGGCGGGCTGGGTTGATTGACCGATCAAGGTGGATTGAGAGGACGCTCCCGCTGAGGAAACACTGGAGCCAACGGTGGCAGCCTGAGACGCGTAGGCCGGGGGCACGGACACTAGTGATGAAATTTCTGTTAGGCAGAGAATGAAGACAAAGACGGAAAATACGTACGATGAACGGAAGGCGACGCTGCAGAGCCATAATGTCAATGAAAACGCCATCCAATTGAAAGACTTTTTTAACTCACCAATCATTGCGGCGCCGGCGTCGTAAGAAACGGGGGCATCTAAAGAAGTTCGCAAGTTAGATGGGAGTTGCGAATGCGCGAAAAAGGAGGCACCGGTAGCAGCGACAATCAAGTCGGAGAGCATTGAAGCTTGGTGAACGTCAAGTCTAACGTTGAGCAACTGCTGCGCTAGTTCTGTAGAGTGCTCAACATCGGACAATGGAAAGAACGAAAGAAAACGAACCAAGCATCTCAATGGTGTTGAGGCGCTTAGGCGCGACAGAAGCCTTTTGGGAGGATGAGGATTGAGCCATATCGTGGTGCAGTGTTGTGGAGTGGAGAGAAGAAGAGGATGGAAAGATTCGACGGGAAATCCGTTTTAAATATGGAGGGTGGCGCGTAAGTGTACAGTTGCGGCGTCTTGGATTAGGTTTGGTGCGGGAGAATTCAGACGGCGTTGGATGCCTAGACTGAAGGAGATTATCCGCGACTGTCAGCTCAGAGCCTTCGCCTGTGTAGTGCTACTCCCACCCAAGACGCAGAAAACCGACAGAGAGAGTGTGTGTGTGATCATGAAAGACAAGTCAGTGATCATATGACCGACTAACCCCCATTTGTTAACCGGGTGACGGCAGACACCGTCGGATTCCAGATTCCGACTCCGACAACGACTTCGACGACGACCCACGCGATTCCGATGCGCAGACGGACGTGGATGAGGACGAGGACAATGTAAAAGCCCTTACTAAAGGCTGGGTCCCAAGATTCCAGAAGAATTGGCTAGACGGCGCCGCTCTAGCTTATGCCAAGGAAAACCACCTCGACGAGTTCTGTCGCAAGAATTCAGAGAGCGCGGCCGAAGGCACGACGTATGGTCTCCAGGCCGTCAAGGACATGATACGTCGTTTTGGTGTGTTGGGATCGTAGGGAAAAGACTCTGCTCCCCTGGAGGTGGACGAAGAGGAGGAGGAGGATGACGAACGCGCCTACGACGACGTCGATGATCTCGTGAGCGAGAAGCAGATGCGCGTCTTTTTTCGCTGCTCAGTGGCTCAATATCTCATGATTTCTGTCTAGAACGACAAATCCCAGAGACCTGAGCAGTCGGAGAACTGAGCGGCCCAAGCGAAGGTAGTTCAAAGCCTTTATTGGTGGTGTTGCGAAGTCACTGTTTCAAATAGCATAGTTCCAACACAAACGAGACACACCGGGCTGGATAATCTATCCAGGCTCGCGAGGCTGAGCTGTTCAAAGCGGCCCATATTGAACGTTTTCGTAAGGTCTGTATCCAGTAGTATTTCAACGTTTGATTTATCTAATTGTCTATCAGAGTTTTCTTGGATGGCTGCGCTACCAGTATAAATTTGTTTATAGCGGTAACACTCTGCGCGGATGAGGCAAAGGCAAGAGCACTGCAAGACGTACCACGAAAACCAAGTCTAACAAGCGGATCCACGACGACGCTGAGGGTCAAGAACTTTCGCAACTTCTGATCCACGAACTACTGGGTCTAGGAAAAGCGACGTTCCATGTCCCTCACCCCTTCCAGCTTTGGGCGAAGGATCAACCGCCCAAATTCTGGAAGAAATTCTTGCAGCAATTCGCGGAGTCGGGACAACTGAGCAACAAGAGGGCTGGAGCCGAAATGGCGTATTGTGCCAAGAAGTTCCACAAATGCGACGACGACGTGAAGGAAGTTTATCGCGAAAAGGTTCGAGAACTGAAAGAAGAGGCTCGGGAGAAGAGAGACGCGTTGAGCGAGAAATTTACAATGCGACTGGATCCGGAAGATGCCGCCAAGTACGTGGTTCCATTTTTGAGTGCGACGACAGTTATAATTCTTTTGATTAGGCTGTTGGAGGCCATGCCTTACATTTTGGACCTGTTGCTCTCGTCGCTGAGTGCGATGTTGCACGCCAAATTGTCACTTCTGATTGGGGTTCCTGAACCGACGGAGGGCGGAGTAATCACAATCAAGTCGTTCGTACCATTGCTTTCGCAATCTCACCGGAGCCTGACACCTGTGTTTAGATTCAACAAGGGTGAAAACCACGACGACGTTCCTGCTACATTTGGCCAAACTACGCATTACGGGCGACATGTTGATGCGTTTAAGGAATTTTTAAACCAAGCATACAGTACGTCTGGTCTTTCTTCGATCTGTTCACTGCTCTGATTTCTGTTATAGCGCCCGAGGAATTACGCGCATGTGCCATTCCAGGCTCGTTACCAAAATCGCCTAACAAATGTTCCGCTGCTTCTCAGAGGAAGGATGGCAAGAAGGTCGTCATTGTTGTACAGAGCATGGCCCTTCCCCTCGGTGAGAACTGGATCACGCGCAAAGCCAGACTTGAGGATGGGGAAGATGACGAGGAAGATCTGACCCCAATTGAGATGCATCAGCTGCGAAGGGAGAAACGAGATGCCAGAGCATAGCAGCTCGAAGAGGACGGTCCGCCTGCGAAACGACCTCGCGGTCGACCCAGAAAGAGGAAGGTTCAGGAAGAGGATTCGGAGACTGAGAGCGACGACGAGGGGCGATCTCCAGCAAAGAAGAAAAAGATGATGCCGGAGCCAGCAAAGAAATCGAATCGAAAGACATCGACGAGCACGGCTTCGGGTACCGTCACACTCGGTGATATTACAACGGGTCGGGGTCGGAAGAAGGCAGTTCCAAGCATGTCGGCAAGCAGGAAAAAACTGCTGACTTTGGCGGCCGGCGTGAGTAGCTCATCGGCCGCTCGAGCAGATCATTCGACGCAGGCGTCTGGTAGTTCCAGAAAGAGACAGCGGAGCCCATCGACATCTCCAGAACGAACGCCGTCACCTCCACCTCCGCCTCACCCAAAGCCTCGACCCCTTGGGAAAAAGAAACTCATCGTGCTGGATGACAACGAAGACGCGTCTCCAGAACGAATGTCACCTCCAACATCTCCAGAACGAACGCCGTCTGCACCTCCGCCTCGCCCAAAGCCTCGACCCCTTGGGAAGAAGAAAGCTCCCATCGACCTGGATGACGCATCTCCAGAACGAACGCCGTCACCTCCACCTCCACCTCCACCTCCACCTCGCTCAAAGCCTCGACCCCTTAGGAAGAAGAAAGCACCCATCGAGCTTAGAGACCTCAATGAGTCAAACTCGAGTGAGATCCGCGATCCATCACACGAGTACTCATGCTCCCAGAGGCCAATCCGCGATCCTTACGTGATCCGACCCGCTATGGATCCGCGAGTCAGACGGATCGGATCACCGACATTGCCGAGCGGATCGAGTACCCCAGTAAACTCGAGTACTCCAGCACCCAAATGAATTCATGCATGACGATCATCCCGGGCAATGGCACGGGGACCGTCAGTCATGCATGACATTAGGACTGGTGTGGTGGTAGTGGTGTGGGTGTGGGTGTGGGTGTGAGTGTGGTGGTGCAGGTGGAGGTGGCAGTGGTGGTGGTAGTGGTGATCATGGTGGTGGTGGTGGTGGTGGTGGTGGAGGCGGACGAGGAGGAAGGGTATGGTAGAATAGGATATAAAAAAACACTCACCAGTCTCATCTGCTGCATCAGTATCTCGCGTTGTCATCTGGTGGCCGTGTGTCGCCATCCCATGTCCCTGACGTCGAGCATTAACGGCTTGTCGTCCAGCGTCTGCGTCCTATGTCGTGTAGTCGAGTCGATCTGCTGCTGTCATTAAGACAGCAGCAGCAGAAAGGCTGGCACATAGCCAGAGCCCAAATGCATACCCCAGAGGCCACCTGACAGTCGTCAGAGTGGCAGTGGCGACGGTCGTCGCTCACTGGGTGGTCGTGGTGGGAGAGAGAAAGAGAGATCAGCGAGATCGAGTTATCGATCAGACGCTGACGCGGCCTCTCGGTAACTGCCGAGTCGTGGGAATTAGCGAGAAATTCATGTGTAGGTCCCGTTTGGGCGACTCAAGGGCCCGTTTGACTTAGTAAAAATTTGTAAATTAAGTTTAAATATACATCTAAATATTCACGAGTCAACACGAGTACTCGCGGCGAGTACTTGTGCCTCCAGAGGCTGATCCGCGATCCATTACTGATCCGACCCGTCACGGGTCTACGGATCAAACGGATCGGAATCATCGAATCACCGAGAAGCCTAAGCGGATCGAGTACGGATAAACTCGTGTGATCCGTTGACTCGTTGAGGTCTCTAATCGAGCTGGATGATGACGAAGACGCAGCTTCAGCGAAGGCTCCCTCACCTCCACCCCATCCAAAACCTCATAGTAACGCCGATTGTACGCTCTATCCCATTCAAGAGGATGACGAGGGCGGCGACGGCAATCCTCCGCGAGACCTTGGTCCTCAAATGCAATTGGCTGTGGTCATTGATAAAGTCGTCAGCGCCAAAGATCCGTGGTTTGTTGTGGCCGAGCCAGATATTTCAGATCCGGATCTTCACTTCGAATGGGACCTCGTACCCGACTTGAATTTTCCCCTTGATGCCGATGACTTCGGGCCGGACTATGCGCAGAACCAACATGAACCCTCCGCATTATCACCCTCACCAGAGCGCGCTCCGGCACCGCCGACTAAGAAGCGGCGCACCGTGTGTGATGACTCTCCTCATGCCGACGATCCTGGTTCTAGTCGCCAAGCACCACCACCACCACAACAGCGACAACAACGTAGTACCCGTCGCATTCCTCCCACGGGCGATAAGCGCAATCGTAAACCAATTTCTATCGCAAAGCCGCCATCGACTCGCGCCGCCAGTGTCGCGCCGCTTCCTGGCCCGTTGAACCCTTTTGACCAAATCCATTGGTCGGAATGGTTCGCTCTATGTCACCGGCAGTTCCAATGTATCAACACGCCCGAGTGGATGAATTTACTTCACTTGTGGACTCGAATCGAAGCATTGACGGAGTTCCGGTTAGGCAAGGTAGTACTGGGGTTGAACAATGCGGATGCGCGCCTGACTGCCCTCACAGATTGGGTAAACGTGCGTAGACGGAATCCGATTATCATCGAGAAGAAGGTCTTGAAGAAGTTTGTGCAGGACTTCTGGCGGTGGTGGGCAATACTTCAGCCGGAGTGGAGGGATGTTGCAGGCCTGGAGGAGCTGTTGACATCGGCACAGCGCCCGACGGCGGATGGCCGCTCTTAGGGCCAGTTGCATGAGGCGAAAGGGCGTAATGGGCTTATGTCAGTTATCGCCTGCTTGGCATGGTGGGGTGTGCATTATAATGGGAATGCGGGTCCTAGCGCTCTCCATCAACAGTGAAGGGAGGCGGTGGATGATGTGACTTATGTGTTCGAGGGTGTTCTCGAGGAGAGATGGCCGGTGTAATTGGCGAGGGTGATGCGACTTTGGTATTCCTGTGTTCTTCGCAATGACTCGTTTATTTATTTCTACCCATTCCCGTATCCACCTAGATAGCCCTTAGATTAGAATAGCTCTTAGATTAGACCTTAGATTAGAAGACCTTTAGATATAGAATCATAGACTACAGTACTTAGAATTCCAATTGTGTTTGACATGGCTTCAGTCCCTCCTTGCATCATCGTGTCTGCCTCTTCGTGTCTGTGTCCTCTTGGGGTGCATGGTGGTAGAAGGTGCTTGCAGTGTGGCTGTGCACTCTTTCCCAATGTAGCTCTTCTTGTTCAAATTGATGTATTCTTTTACTGCCACACGACGGGAACAACTTGTATTTACTATGAAAGTCTAAGCAAGAGACAAGTTTACTGATTGTACAGGCACAACTTGAAGTGCTTTTTTCAGCTCATAACTCGTACTGTCAAAGTGCTCCACTAAGGTCTTTGAGGGATCTTAGCCGAGATTCAAACTGCGAGGGCTCCGTTACCCAGGAAAGGAGCTGGCGAGTACAGCATCAAGTCTGTCACAGCTAAAATCAAAAAAAAGTTGTCTCAGGTGCTGATTTCGCTACTCCAAGGAGGGCGGGCAGGTTACTAGACAAACACCAACTGCATGCAAGATCGGTTATGAGTAGGGTCAACCCCATTAAGCCACACAGGCCCCAACATCCCATATCTAGCTTGCACAGTCTCCGAATTGGGCAGCAATGCTGTGGTGTTCATCCTAGCATATACGGATACTATACTATTACGACTATATGATTACGTCACAGGTCACAAGCCCTTCTTATCTCTTAATCGGACCCCGGAAATCGCCTCCGATCACTTATCGAGTGTGGGACGGTCAAAAAATTCAAAAATTAATGAACATACAGTCATAATAGTACAGTAACTAAAAAGTGAATAAGTGAATTTTACGTGAGTTCTGTAAAAAGTGAATAAGTGAATTTTACGTAAGTTCTGATGCCTCAAACTCATAGCACTCAAGCATGTGAATTGAGACAGAAATAAGACTGAGACCTTCAACAAGAGCTGAACGAGTGCAATGAGAGGTCAATCTACATATAGTTGAAAGTCCGGTGATTTAGTGTAACGGCAACAACATCTAGACAAGCAGATCAGATCATGACGATGGTGAAAGAAAAGGAAACATCCTTGAATTAGTCCATCGAGCGAACTAAAGATTAAGAACCATAATGAAGAGCAGAACAATAGCAAGATAATTTTCTTTTAATTAATTAGAATTCTTGTATTGAATTTAAAAGTTTATTTGATAAATACCTGTTCATTAAAAATGCTTATTTAACAAATAGCTGTCAAGTTTATATCTAATTATTTTTATTTATTTTTTATTTTAAAAAAGCTCTATTTGACAAATGACTGTCCATTATAAAAGGCTTATTTGGTAAATAGCTGTCAGGTTTATATCTAACCTTTTTTTAAAAAAAGCCCTATTTGACAAATAGCAGTCAAAGAAAGGAGTATTATAAATTAGGACAATTTGACAAATAACTGTCAGTGGACAGCCTATCCATGGACATACTATTTGGCAAATATGTTTGTGTCCAGGGACAGGCTTATTTGACAAAAAAGGTATTTATCGGCTGTAGTGAGGATCCTCCGCGGCACGACCACAACTCTTCTTAAGCACAACGATGACAAGGACCACTGTTCCCACTACCGAGGACGACTCCACTGAGAACGACGATGAGGATGACCATACTAATCATGAACCCCCCATTATGACGACGACGCTCTCCAAGCACGACTGCAAGCCTTTCCCGAGCACAATCTTATGGAGCACGATAACGACTCTACTAGGCATCATGACAACTCTTACGTCGAGGACCAGCGCGACGACTTCGAGGACTTCCGCAACCACTTCAAGGACCAGCACGACGACGACGACTACGACGACTACGAGGACAAGCGGGATGACTACAAGGCCGCACATGCTGGACGAGGATGCCGACTATAAGATGACTTCAAGGATACTGATACGAACTTCGAGGACACTGACACGAACTTCGAGGCCATAGAGACAGAGTTCGAGGACACAGACACAAACACTGACTTCGAGGACGCAGACGTCGATTTCGAGGATACAGACGCCGTCTTCGAGGATATGGCTGCCGACTTCGAGGATACAGACACCAACTGTGAGCACACCAACACCGACTGCGAGGACGTGGAGACTGATTGTGGGGACACCGACGCCGATGAGGACACTGATGTGGATGGGAGACACTGACTGTGAGGATGTGACATGGATGGGGCTACCGATGAGGGTCAGATTACCGAGGATGCTGATGACTGTATGGAGGATGAGTATCTTAATTCATCGGAGGCCTTGATTTCCAATATAGATTGTTTTTGTTTCTTATATGCATGTGCAATGTATATTCTTACCTAGTATTTAATGGATCTGATTCCTGATATTTTTTTGAATTATTTTGATTCCTTCAGATCTGGTTAAATAAGTTGAAAGGCATTTTGAAGGCTGTTGAAAGTTGGTCTGAGGGAACTGAAAGGGCAGTCAGAAAGCAACTTAAAATAAGGTTTACAACAATGTATGCCTTAAGTCAACTTTGTGGCGCTTGACGGATGAGAAGAAGGCAGCTTTAGTAGCTTTCTAAGTGCTTTTTGAGTTGTCGAAAGGCTGTCTGAAGCAAGGGGGTTCCCCATTTAAAATTTTGTACACTATGCTGTTTAATTTTTTTCAGCCCTCGAGCTTGACCCTACCTACCTTACCTGCCATATATGGTAAGTGCACGTGATCCCGCCCTTAGCGGGACAGCTTAATTAGGATTCTGCGCCCTATTTAATGTAAAAATTTGCCTATCGGCTACCTGTAGCTACTATATCCAGTACATACTAGGACTATATAGATCTCAGGTAACTTACTAATCATTCTCGAGATGGTCTGATAGCTCAACCTTGACCCGAATACCAAAGCTAGCATGTATAGTATGCACTGTGCAGCTTGTGTGCTGCAAGTGTGCATAGAATTTGCCTTTGAGAAGGTAAATAGGGGAATCAAGACTCATTTAGATGTCCTCTGAAGCTATATTTGAGGTAGTACAAAAAACTTTTTTTAGACCTTCAGGCTGACCCTACCTACCTGCCGGATGTATCGGACTTTAAATCCAGAATCTCCTTAGTCTGAAGACAACTTAAAACAAGGTTCACGATGACGTATGCTTTAAGTCAGCTTTAGAGAGCCTTTAGAGAGCTTTTACAGTATCTTAAAGTGTCTTAAGATGCTTAAAAGATGTCTTAAAGAAGCTGTTAGTGTGAACCTTGGCTTTAAGCTCTTTGCAGCTTATTTAGCATTTCGAACTTTTTATGTCCTAAGACGCTTTAAGTTGCTTAAAGTTGCCTTATAGCATATAGGCCTTTCCAGATGATGGTCCTGCGACGTGTGCCGGACTCGCCAGACGTAGCGCGAGTGGTGAGCGGGAGGTCGGGATGGTTTGGAAGCATGGAGGATATTATTGCAAGCGATCCGGAGACTCGGCGCGCTCTCTTCACGTCATAGTGAGCTTGCCAAGTTTGAGTCTGTGCTTACCAAACTGACCATTTGTACTTTAGACTTTTACCGTCAACGTCTGACTAGACGGTTCAAAAGGTGTTATTTCCGTTTGACGAATAAGTCTTTCAATACGGTTATCAATGTTGATTGACAAGTTGAAGTTATATGGTGTGCCATTAGCCGTTGAGCTACTAGAGGTGATTTCGTGTATCCAGCCTTCTACATAGACTCGACTGGGTGATATGATCAACACCATACTCGCGCGCGCTCCAGCTAGACGTTCTCAGCAGTTTACCCAGAATGCAGACTGGACAAGACATCTCTGACTAGAAACTTGCCCAACTTCTCATCAACAACATGACGACTCTGGGACAGCAAGGGAAACTCAGCCAGGCACAGATAGTACAGGTACGTCTCATTCATTCCCTTTAAAAATGCTTAACCTTGCTACAGTGTTGATTTTAGGACAAATTTCATGTTCAACAGCGCATGTGTATTTCTACAATCAGGATCTTCATTCTTATTCTTCACCACGACTAGCAAAATTGTAACACAGTCTCTTCTGAACCGATAATGACGAATGATTCATATTGGGCGCCTCCTTAGCCACGGACTAGCTTGGAGACCAAGTGCACCAACCAACTAGGAGCTCATTGGCACTGCTGAGCAAGCAGCAATAGAGCGAGGAATTTGGGGAGAGGGAAGCCTCAGCTGGCAATGGTAAGCGTCATCTTTATATCTCCCTCGCAATCTTACAGTTATGTAGAAATTGACGTCTTGTATTCCCCAACCCAAGTCTCCAGTGAACTGGAGTAGAAATTGGCCAGCAACAATAAACCGACCCGCAATGCTACTGCCAAGCAGCACGTCGCCGTCTCCGTCAGAGTCCGGTATTTGCCCCATTCACTTTTCCCTTATTCGATTCTAATTTTTCTCTAGTTAGGTGAGGTCGTTGCTCTGCGTATCTCGAGATCAATTACAGCAGATTCTTACGCAGCTGAGGTCTCTCATAGCCTGTGTCTTGTCCCTCACCTCCACCACATGCAGCTCCCTCCAAGCCAACTGTACAACCTGCTTATACTGCTTCCTATGTCTGTTCCTCCGGTTGTGAATGCTACACTACTTTCAGAGGATATCCACTGCTTATCTTGATCAATGCGCACGTCCTAGCCAGCCTTCCTTCCACCACAAAACTCAGTCAGCTTTTTTAAGGTATGTGATCATCTGAGATTATTGACGATGCGACGCTGACAGTGGCGGCGAGCACAAGACGATCTGTTTGCCACATTTATCATGCCGCTGACACTGTCCACCGCCATGGAGGTCACTAGGATGTTTTCAAAGTTATTTTCTCCTTCTGCTTCCATAAACACATCTTCCTTCACAATGACCACGATCGACTGCTACGCTGAGCCCAATGTTGACTTTGACACCGACATAAACCTGGTCGACATGGACCTCTTTGTCTCTGTAGTCGCAAGAGGCTAGTAGCGCCAATCCACACTGTTGCATAGCGGCGATGATAAGGCTGCCGGCGAGGTGTGCTGAGGATTGCGGTTATGCAGACGCGCGACAGTTCACGTTATTACTGAAAGGGTAAGTAGGAATGTTAGTTTTGTGGGGGTGGGTACTGATTGTCGATGTATAGGTAACGAATTTGATTAAGAGTTGGGGAATGAGCTCTGAGTTGGAGCATCCGAGGAAGACGACTACAACTATTTAGGTGATGACAACTACTTCAGTGTTTCGACGAACAGTTCAGCGCCGGCACTTACGCATCCTTTTCACATTTGGTTTAGCACAATCGCGAGCAATGTTTCTATAAACTTCTGACATCTTTAAATTGGTAGAGAAAATAGACTTTATTCATAGTTGTTCTCTATTGGCTGCGAGTATACTATCAACCTCTTTCAAGCTCTGTTGGAGGCTGCGTAAGTAGGCAATTAAGTCCTTCCTTCCACCAGTGGAAATTTCTGTAGACTCCAGCTTGGCTCGAATTTCGGCAGTGCCTGTCCAGGGCGATCTGTACATGCTGACAAGGTTGATATAGCTCCTCGCGTTGCGAAGCCAGGTCTTGCTACATTCCAAGGCACTATAGATGTGCTTATAATCAATTCGCTGACTTGAACCCTAGACTATGATTGAGAATGGGGAACCAAAGTGTGAAAGCTGCAGGCTCACTGATAGAGTTTTCTTGTGGTATTCCTTGCAAATGTCAACTCCGAATTGCCAGTTGGTTATGATCTGTGAATTTGACAGCCTTAGAGAACTACGGTGTTCCAAGAAAGTTTGGTATTCAGATGTGCGGTGCTTACGAATCTGTTCGCGAAGCAAAGATATTAGAGATTGATCCTCTGCGTTGTAGAGGCTAGTGTCATTGGACTTCCGCGACTTCTTCCTAGGTGCTTCGCCAGGCGGTGTATTGAGACTCCAAGCACGAATAAGAGGCGCTACTTGTGAAACGTCAGCTACCGCAGAGAAACCCAACGACAACCATACAGCCGCGGTCACCATTGGATGCCATACCATCATTATCCGAGACTTCCACCGTCTCCATAAGTGCACCTTCAGGCTTAGCCCCGGATTCTGAAAGCAGTTTTTGCTTCGCGGCCTTAAGCTGCTCTGTTAACTGTTGGAGGTTGTCAACAGCCTTTTGGTGTTGTATTAGTAATGTCTCGAGCAACAATGATTTAGAGGAGATACCGGTGCCTCCTCGACTTTAATGAGCATCTCGTTGTGATGCGGCACACGAAGTAGATCCTGACGATAAGTATTTTCAACAAGAAAGTCCTCAAAAAAATCAGATCCTTCAGCAAGCGGAGTTGAAAGACGATATGGTCCATCTCAAAGAGTGTGAATTAGGCTGAACATCTGAGAGAATGACACTGACACACCAAGAATATGTTGCGCGCCGGGTTCATCCTTCAGTGCTTCGACGACAGTATGAGACTTGACGTTCCAATCACCTGGTCGACATCCTTGCCTCGACGGATCGGCCACAACAGAAATTGTGTATGCTCGGTTGTAGTGCTTCTGGAAGCGAGCATCAATAATTTTGACAACGAGCTTCTATACAAGTTTTCTTTAGCAGATAATAGTTAAGAAGGCAGATACGAACACACCTTGTGGCCCGCGAGTGCACTCGACTGGATTGCCGGAAGTTGAACGACTTGATCTGTGTGATGCGCTGGTGCCAACTGAAGTGATTCTTGAGGTACTACCGAGACGGTGAAGCGCTCATCAGGACCAAAGCACACCGATACACACAATGGTTTTGTAGAAGAAGCTGAGGGTCCTATACATGATAAATATTTGGGTCCTCGAGAAGAAAGTCAGGCTTACATGTTTCCGTTCCGTGCATACGACCGATGTCCATGAACGAGTAATAACCTCTTCAAGAACCTGAACTGAGCGATAGCGTAATCCGACACGTTGACGGCTCGAAGACCTTCTTCGCCGGATATGCCCACACCGACATCCGCAGCCTACATAATGAATCTTTTAAGTACGTGCCGCTTTGAGCCAATTAGTTAAAACCCACCTGGATCATGCTGACATCGTTAGCGCCATCACCGATCGCCAGCGTCATTGCGCCGAGGCCATCCTTGATAAGCCTCACAACCAATGCCTTCTGTAAGGGAGAGACACGACAGCAAATAACACCCTCGCAGAGCATAGCCAACCGCAGAAGAAGGCTCTTGTGATCCTGGTCTCCGAGAGCCTGAGTAAGTGTTAGAATATCTCGTAGTTGAGGCACATGCTAAAAGCTACGTACCTATCCCAAGGCTGAGCCGTCAATCACCAATACAAACCCGCCTGGTCTGTCGCCATTATCAGGCCCCACTATCGACGAAATGCCCGTCTCGACGCGGCGCAGTGGAACAGGTCGATCACTCTCTCCTCCTCCAGTTCGTGTCCGTTGAAGCGACAGCTCCTTTTCTACAACCGCAGCATCGTCATCCAGAATGCCGCTTTCGGGGAAGAACTCCTCGACAGCGTGAAGCATCTGTTGGTAAACGGGACGTGAATGCTCGTTGCAGCCTCGAATGACAATGATGTTGGACTCCTTGCCAATGAGGTTGGTACTATGGCCGATAGCTAGAAAATCACGACGTTAGACGATACAGACGAGAAAGTAAGGCCGCGTACCAATAGCGGTTTCAAGTTTGTCACCGTTTGCAACCCATATTTTGATACCAGCCCTCTCTTCAGATCAGCAATCGTCTCGGGTACACCATCCTGTAAACTGTCCTCGATCGCAGTCGCGCCCAGCAGTCGGAGATCGTACTCCAGTTCTTCAGAAACCTTTTCGATTTTCTCTTCACGCCCCTCCAGCGCAACAGTCGCCTCATGATACCGCTCACTCCATTCCTTATACTCTTCCTCTGTAATGCTGTCAGAAATTGTAACGAAAAGAGCACCGGAAAAGACGCACCTTGAACGACACGATAAGCTAACGTTAGCGTTCTCCAACCACCGTTCGCGAACTCGCTTAGATCGGCCTCAGCTCTCTCAGAGCCTCATCTCCCCCAGCCCTCAGCCTCTCGAACACAACATTATCGGCACCCTTCATCAGCAAGAAAAGCCGTCCGTCCTCATCATCCAGCTTCCTCACAATGTCTGACATCCTCTTCCTAGCACTCGTAAACTCCAAAATATTCAGCATCCACGTCGTCGGGCCAGTGGAGAACGGAGTCTGAAGAGTGAGTACCTCCCGATCCCGACCACGGAAAATGTACCCAGCGTCCGCGGTAGCTCGAACAAGAGCGGCTTCATCGGGACTTTGTGCTTTGTAGTCGATCTTGCCTGTCTCGCGGTCGACAGAAGTGAGCACTGTATGGCACAATACGAGCACGGAGAAGAACCCGTATACTGCGCACGCGTGCTCGGCCGAGAGAGGTTGCAACAGCAGCAGCGATGTCCGCCTCGAGGGCGGCACTGTGGAATCGCACTTCAGGTTTGGGTACAGTCACCGTAGCAGTTGCCGCGGAGGAGTCTGTAGTACTGCTGGCCTGTTCTGCTTCGGGGTCAACGGCTGTCGATGCAGCAGGAACTGTAACCTCTTCAACATCGCCAGAGTACACCTTGCCGTTAATTATAGAGCACTGTCGGAAGATCATCTAGTTCTAGTGTCACTATCAGTACCGACGAAACTAGAGCGGCCAAGTTGTAACTCACCTGAGTAAGAGTACCCGTCTTGTCCGAGAAGATATACTCGATTTGTCCGAGATCGTCGCTCAAATTCCAAGTCCTCGCGAGTGTCGCCTGCCCAGTCCTCTCGTAATAGATGTCTGCATCGAAGTAGATGAACGCAGCTTGACACGTGCGGACGAACTCAATCGATATGTATAGGGAAATGGGCACAATATTCTGGAAGGTAATGAGCGCAAAGGCCCAAGTAACGAGGCCATTAATGGAAGGATTGTCGTCAGATTGGTTGTCGCCGTAAAGCCATGGAGCGCCCTCTGCGTATTGCCGGTGCTCGAGGACGGAGTCTGCGATAGCGCAAGCAACAGCCATGCAAGCGAGTATGATTAGATTGATGAATCTATTACATGTCAGAGCATGCCGATATCAATAGACACACTTGCGGATTCATTTGTCTTTCCACCTTGCTCCGTTTACTTGGCGTACCGCCGGAATTGAGAACGATCTTCGAGTCCTCGCCCGTGAACAAGACAAGCCCGATAACCCAGCCAGTGTTCCGCAAGACCGTGCCCCGCAAGAGTGTCATCTGAATGTCTGCGGGAACGACCTCGTCATTCATCTTGACCGCCGCGTTCAGCTTGAACATATTATTGTCTGGGCGATCGCAATCAACAGTGAACTTGCTCCCTGCGCACGCCTTGGCCGAGGTGAGATGATTCAAGCTGGGGACGGCGTTCCTCGACTTGAGATTAGTCTCGCCGTCAAGATTTTTGGTCTCGACGAACGCGACATTCTCCTCGGAAGTAGCACAAATGAGGATATCGGCGGGAAGGGATTCGTTGTCGTAAATTTTGACAAAGTCGCCCACACAAACATCCTCCCACATAACCTTTTTCCAATGAGAACGAGTCGAGGCGTGACGTCCGAACAAACTGAGACAGTGATGCTCCTCCTCCTTGGGTACGGTAGCGGATATCATCGAATTCGATTTCGGCAATGGTGGGAGACTGAGGAACAGGTTCGGCCAGATTGGCATCCGGCGTGCCCTCCGCCTTTTCGACATCCGGAGTGTTCGCCTTTTTGGATTTAAAGCGTCGGGGGATGATGTTTACGCTGCGGAAAAAGTTGCTTGATTTTGCGGCGGAGACGTTCGGATTGCTCCACTCCCCGCCCGAGAGGACGCGGATAGTTGATCGGTTGACCCTACTGTCGGACTGATGGCGTTTAAAGTCTTCGTAGCCATCCTTGAGGGCAGTGATACTGAGAACGACGAGGAGAGGGAAGATGACAAGTCCGGGAGAAATGGTGGAGAATTTGGGAATAGCTATGCCGGCAAAGAAGCTATGAGATGGTCGGTCAAGACAGAGAACACAAATACGCATATATTCGCAATACGCCTAAATTAAAACTGTTCGAGGAGCAAGAATGTGATGACCGTGTACTTGGAGGTGATAACCTGGTTTGTCTTGTCGACGTGCTCCTTCTTGATACCACCCTTGTGGTCGCGATAATCATCTGGTAGCGGACAAAGACTGTACGCCTAGGGCCGGGCGGCCTAGTGTTAGGGGAATTAGGTCTTGGAGAGAATGACACCGGTAATTTACACAGGCCAATGAAATAGTCCAGATTTACGGGTGTAAATGACGGGAGATTAACAGAAGCGGTGGCTGCATACGCGTCATTTCGGCGTCATTTTTGGTTTCGTCGAGTGCCACTTGAGCCGCGAACGTCCTCTTGGTGCTGATCGTGGATGGCAGCCTCTCTCGCAGGTACTTAAACCCCACGTTCCCATGTCATCCGTGGTCGGTAACGTTTCGTGAACTTGGGGAATGCAGTGTGAGGCGCGTTTCCTGCAGCAGATGCCCTCAAGACTGTAGCGAGATGCCTTGCTAGGTACTGGAACTTGACTGGAACGCGAAAAAAGAAGAGAGAATGCCACCAAATAGCCCATCTGCGTACCGTCTGATTTACTCTAATTTACATGGCGGTTTCTGCTTGCCTGTAAATTACATGAGAATTACGGTGCTAATCTGCCAAGGTAATTTACCTGCACCTAATTCCCCTAAAACTAGGGCGGCCTCTCGCGCACGAAGAGGGCCTCCACGTTGAAGGAGGCAACCTTGTCGTACGCGGCGCCGAGACGGTGCCATATGCCTGTATTGGGCATCTTGGCCCGTGGGTATTTTGGGTCTGATGGTGGTGGTAGTGTAGCGGTCGGTAGGAAAGATGGAGAAAGACAAGGACGGACGCACCAGACAGTCACATATAGGCTGCATCTGCGCGTCAAATAATCACACGAGAGAAATACTTCTACAAAACAGTTTTTGAAAGCCTTAGATTAATACAAGTGACGCGGTAAAGATTCTGAAACTAGTAGCCTACGCCGATAAGGTAATCGGCGAGGTTTTCGACAACGGGCGTGGCTTCGGGGGCTTGGATAGGCGCCTGATAGACGGCTACGAGGACGGCTTGTTTCGTTTTGACGAGGATAACGCCATCAGCCTACATCGACAGTCAATATCGCGTTCAGCGGACAAAAGGAGGCGGCATACCTGCTTCTTTCCGTACACACTGCGCTCGTTGGCTT
>QLPD01008004.1:0-18648 GCA_003314085.1 Hymenopellis raphanipes | reverse complement strand
ATGTGCAAGTCTCTGAGAGGTTGGATCATGTCGATAAGAGCGTATGCGCGATACCGGCCAACGTCGCCCTATTATATATTCTAGACTTTGCATCATGGGACGCTATTTGTATATCTGATATCTGGATGAGTTATCAAGCATTATTGAGCAGGTGATGAGTAGATCATACGCACGACTGGAGTTGACGGCATTATTTACTTCGAGCAATGTTTGCCACCAGGGAGTATCCTGTGAAACAGGCGATAGTCTTTTCCAATATAGAATGTGCTGACTGCTGCTACTGCGCGGCCAACAACAAACCCGACCGCTTCCTCAATGTCGAGCCTGGCGATATTCAGCCTCATCTTGACCATCTCCGCGACGAGGGCCTAAAAGAGGCGCTGAGCAAGGGCATCGCCTATTTCCACGAGGCTATGGATCGGCAGGATAAACGCATTGCGAAGCGTCTGTTCGAGAGTGGTGCTGTGCAGGTCTTGATTGTGTCGAAGGACACTGTTTGGTCGTTCCCGGTTGCGAGCTATCTGGTGCGCCTATCGTTCTCCAAGTCTCGCTATCGGCGAGTTGTGGACGAGGATGACGAAGAGGGTGATCAAAATGTCGTCGCGCGGTATTACCCGGCGGAGAAGATGGTGAACTGGATGCTGTGGTGAGGCGACACTGTTTCTGAGAGGGGACAAATATGATAACCGGCTTCGTATGGGAGTGCTCGACGATGGCAAGATAGGCGAGCTTGAACATCGCGATCATGAGTTGATCATGAGCGAAGGGAAGTCGGGTATCGTGAAGGACTGAAGGTGGATATCCATGTCGCGGACGTGCGCTATACAAAAGAATGAACAACGGGTCTTAAGGAAGCTAGACGTAACGTACCTCCGAAAGAAATTCCAACCCATCCATTCACCAAGATCGATCCTTCGCTTCGCCAACGGCATACCACATGCGACTATCCGCGACTTGATCTCAGTCTGCGCAAACACATATCTCGTCCGCGAGATAAGGACCTCATCAGTCGGCCCAACCTCGCCGCCAACCAATTACACCCCAATGTGTCGCACATTCTTGCATTGGCGCCATCGACGAGATGGAACATCCCACTAAAGTTTTCATGAGGATCACATCACAAAATGTCGTCAAAGCGTGGCTTACCTGCGACGGTGTGCAGAAGATAAGGTCGCCTTTCTCCAGTAACCGAAGGTCTGCGCTCGTCTCTCCCATAAGGCTGACAATCTCCTTTCCATCCTGAAGCCCAGCAAACTTCTGTCGCCACTCCTCCTCGTCCTCGCAGTAACACTGGCGAAGGACGAACGTATCGTGGAAGAGTATGACCTCGCCATCAACGTCTTCGACCAAGATCAAGAAGGATTCGGGGACGCCATAAACCTTTCCATCCCACTGGGGGATGATGGAGAGGTTGATGCGGAATAAAGAGCGGGTGATAGGTCGCACTATATGGCCTATTGAGTAAAAGATGAATGTAAGCAACGCAATTACGCACTGTAACTTGGGGAAATTATGAACAAGGCGGTGGACCAATGGCCCAGCATTCGCCATGCCAATGAGCTCTCCGATTTCAGGTGGACTCTAGTCAAAATGTCAACAAGTTATCATTCGAATGGGTCGCCCGTAACTTACCAAATCTTGTTCTTCTTCACGTCCTTGGGAGCCTGTCATAAGACGAGAGAGTCCATTTCGCGTGGGCCTATGCGACATGCCAATGAAGTTGGTGCACCATCGGGTTCTTTGTCTGGTCGGCAGTCAACACCAATGAAGAAATGTTGGTATGTTTATATGGGGAGAGAGGGGTCCCGGACATTTCGTACGCGTCGTCCCGGCGAGTATCGTTGTCGTTGTCGTTGTCGTCGTCGCCAACGTTGACAGTGAAGGCGAAGAGCAAGGCTGCCCCTGGGCGGCCCCGTCCAAAATCCGAATGACATAAGCGACCTGCCTTTTCGGGTCCGATCGTTTTGCTTGCTGCCCCCACGCTTTCTATGATCCCGTCAGATATTCGCCTACTCAGATTCTAATTCGAGCGTCGGTCCCATCCCTACCGCTGACGGCCATTTTGGACGTGTCACCGCACATCCAGGTATATACACCCAGTCTCCGAATTGTATATCGAAAAAGACTACTTCCTGCTTCACAGAACTCACTGGTGGCAAACACTGCTCTTGGTAAATAATGCTTGCCACCCAAATCGCGGGGCCCTCCTCATGAATTGACAGTTACCTGTACGTAGATGCTACATTGTCTCTGGCTTACTTGCATCGGTTCCTTCGTTTGGTACGCACAGCTGGAAAGCTCTCACGAGACGAAACCTCACGGGTATTGGAAGGAGCGATACGACGTAGCATTATATCCTGTGCGGCCCATCACATTCCCCGCATTCGGACTAGAAAGATTTCTCATCCAAGAGTTTACTGGTTGTGAATGATCAAGTTGCTTGGATAGTGGCTCTTTCACAAAGTCAGAAGTAAGGGAGAATAAAAAACTGGTATTGCATTGAGTGGGTATAGTAAACATCGAGAATGCCAGACATTCATGAAAAGACCTGCACACAAGCTCGCGAAATCTTTCTACCCATCTTCACCGGTCTGAAGGCCTTCCGCTTCTTCAACGGCGACTCTTCAACGACGGGCACGATTGGTTCCGACAATGTTTCTGAGGAAGCATTCTCTTCCGGAACAAGAGAGCAGGATTTCCTCATGAACGGGGAAGGCTCTGCGCCACACTCCTCTGAGCAGTTTGCGACATAAAGAGCTGCCGACTTGTGCCGGAACAGCATCATATCCGCCGAATTCCGCCTGACCTTCTTCACCGCCGCCTTCACATGCGTAGAAGTCACGCGGGGGAAGTACGAGTCCGACGCGGGCGAGAAGGGAGATGTGGTCGAGGTGGTGAAGGGTGAAGAAACGGCGCTGAAGCTGTCCGACATTGTACGCGCCAAAGGGCGTATCTCCTTCTTGGTCGTCTTTGCAAACTTGATGAATGGTTCGCGGATGGAAGCTAGAATAAAGTTAGACTGTGTGCGCTGGCGGGGAATAGAAGTAGACTTACCAGCTGAGAGTCTGCGTTTACGCTTGACTTCGGGTTCAACCAAGGTTGTAACCGAGTCTATGGAGATCTCCGAGGTCACCGTGTCTACAGAGGAGCGTCGCGAACGACGTTGACCGCAGACGGGTGTCGCTGAACGACGAAACTCGGGAGCACGCGGGGACAGCGATGGGAACAATTTATACGCAAGCGTAGCGGCAAGGCTCTGGAAGACTGGTTAGAAGTGTGGAAACGAGATGTGGGAGAGTAACTGACAACTGTTACGCCGGCGGAGCTTTGCACAACACCAAGCGTGAGCGAGGTGTAGGAAGAGGACGTAGAGTAGTAGAAGACTTTAGTAGACATGATTGTTCAGTGTAGGCAGAACACATTTCTGGAAGGAGGATTTTATACGGACAGCATCAGTGAGACTGTCTCTCTTGATCTACCGAGAGGCTAATGCGGTTTCTGAGGAAAGGAGCCACAATCGTCCTCTTCAATCGTTGCGCCACACAATGAGGAAACCGTCATGTAAACCAATTCATCATAGGTATACACATTATACTGCGCCAGCATGCTGAGGATCAGCCAGAACATGTAAAAATCGAGGAAAGAAAGCTTGGACTCACGAATATCGATCACCGGTGATCACAGCTCCGTGGATGCTTCTCCTTAACGACAAGCTTAGACACCGAGGAGGTCTCAGCTCGACGTCAGAATGTAGAAATCAACACCAGACGTTTACGCACTCACTGAGGTGTCTTGAGAAGCGACGCCTCGTCATACTGTAAGGCGATGCTGGCAGACCTTCCCGGGCAAAGTTTCGTCTGCAAGCCGTGTCGCTATCAGTGACCTAGCCGAGTGTCAGAAAATGTCCACCTTGCATATGAAGTGCTCGGCCGACAATCATTCAGTTTTCACAACCGTGATAAAGCGACTGTTTAACTCGATGTTAGTTGAGGGTAGCTCACTCCCGCGATTGAGTCGTTTACATACCTATCCACTTTCCACCGCAGTCCAAAGGAGTATCCGTAGAGATGGAATGAAGTACCCACATCACTTCTGAGACTGGTTTTGGGTGATGAAGGAAGAGAGGAAAGAATGAAATGCCTGCCGCTCTTTCCGACCCGCGGACCGCGTTTACCGGCGGTCTCCACTTTCAACATCCAACTTGCACTTCAACCTCTCTCTGTAAACGAAAATTATCACTCTGCAGTTATGTCCACTTACTCACAATCCAAGTGTGACCGTTTGTCTCTGGTTATCGAAGAGCGGAGATCTCTGCTTTCTCCAGTTCTGTGCCGACAACCACTCAAGATCCACTTTGGCTGGGTTCTTCCTAGGGAACATAGGATGTCATCTTGCCCCGCAGTGTCGAATTACACTGAGTGAGATGCACAGGATTTGATCACCTCTGCGATCGAAGTCGAACTCATCTCCTCCTATGACGAATAGCCCAACACCTTCCTCCTATGACGGCTAGGATTGTTTTGGTATATAAACCCAGATGTGGACCTCCATTAAAGTCCAATCCACACATACTCACTGCCAAACACCACCTCTCTTCACAATGGTTTTCTTCGTTAACGGCGTCGATATCGAAGCCCATATTGGCTCTTGGCCCTACCTCGGCCCCGTTCCCAAAGACTACGTTTGCAAATATCCCGTTATCCCTAACACAGAACCGCGCATGCCCCATTCATACATGCAGCGCTCCGTGTTCGGGAACGAACCCTTCGAGTTCCGGTCTATCGATCCCTCCACCGTCGATCAGCCTTTCTCGCCATTAGAGACTGCACCTGGCGTCCTGGCGCCCACGGCTGCAGGGCGACCAGCTGCCAAGCCTTCACCATACGGTCCAGCAGAGCCTTGGGACCATTTCCTCTATCGCCTTGCGACGAGCAAGGAACCTTTATGGAAGCCCATCAACATTGATGACTTCCCTCCCGACTATCCACCGCGATCTGTAGAGCCTGTGCTGCCGCGGCTTAGCACTGCGCCGTCAGAAGACTCGATGGTCACTGTACAGCTAGAGACTACTCCCAACGAGTCGGTGGTTGAAGTAGTGTCGGATGTTTCGACTCCGCCTTCAACAGTGGAAGAGCTCTCCTTCTCCGCTATCCCAATTGCGCCATCACCTCCCTCGCAAAGAAGGCCTTCGGTGGCTGTAGCAGTTCGCTCTGCACGGACGGCGGCTTATTCATCGGCGAAGATCGCCCAAGCAACGAAAGCAGCGCGGCTTCTGGGCAGTATAAGTGGGCCAATTCGTCCTAAACGAAGCGTTCGTAGCAAGTAAGTGTTCATTTGCGCCGTATCCCCTTCGCGTTTACTTATGACAAGTTTCAGGTTCACAAATACACTTGGAAGGCTGAAGGGTTTCGCTACTGGGAAATACCCTTTAGAGCGGCTCTCCATTTCGCAGTATTAATACCATCGGCCAAAATTGTTTGTTAACGATGTCTTTTCACGTCACAATTTTGATATGTTCTCTCGGATGTGCTTCCTCTTGTCGACGTCTTCTCCTCGGACCATATACACTCAGACCATCTCGCTTATTCTCTTATTTCCTTTCTAGTTCTACTTATTGTCCTTCTCATTGCTATGGCCATCCTTTATTGGACCATCGTATGTTTAGTACTTATACCCAACTTGTATAGTAAGAATATCATCTCAGTTCTCCCCACCTCGTCATCCGATTATACAGCTGGAGGGTACCTAGTACCTACAAAAAGATCCGTTGAGGCCAGGTTAAATCCCCAAGCGGAAGGTGAAAGCCGCGGAAGGAAGTGCCTGCCGCGATTGCCGTAAGTTTTCAAGTCAATTTCAACTTCTCCTTTGAACATCATCCAAGTACTACATACGCGCTTTCAGCACGAGAGGCAGAATGGATCCGCTCAACGGTGATCTCTCTACATATCTTACTTGCCACGTACTTACGCTCCGTTATAGATTATCCTTCCGCATCTCTCTTTCAGGTGACGGCATGCAATGGGTCGAGCTGTTCATGTCGGAATCATGCAATCCCTAGCTGCCAGGAAGCAGAGATACCGTCCTTACGGGCTGATCCTCGATACCACCATCTAACCCACACCAACAACGTCCCCGCTCCCGCCGAAGAAGCTGCCATCCGCGATATGATTTCGGACCTCCATTCTCGTCTCAGCGTATCCAGATCGTCTCACGAAAAGCTTACAAAGTTACGCTCAGACATTATGGCCCAAGCAGCGCATATTAGCGATTGTCTTCAGGCTCTCCACGAAGAACAGGAACACTTGTCGCTGGCCATCGAGGAGCGGAAATGCCTTTTATCCCCAGTTCGCCGACTACCCTCCGAAATCCTATCCCAGATATTCTCCCTCACCGTTGTCTTTCCTGTACCTACGAAAATCAGGAATGACTTTGATGCGAAAGACAACGGCGAATGGCGAGAGCTTCTGCCGTCGGAGAACATGCTTTGGACCATCGAGCTCGTGTGTAAGGATTGGCGGAGAGTGGTCCTTCAACGTCCTGAACTTTGGGCCAATCTAAATGTCAATCTTCTTGGCATTGACGAGAAGGCTATCCTGCGGCTCGCCGTGCAGCTGAGCCGTATTGGCCTTGCCAATCTATCCGTCGGTTTTTACTGTCATCCGTCGATAGTGGTCGACGCATCCGCCCCGTTGTCTCGGATTGTCTTCCTCCTGTTACCGTTTGCTTCGCGCATCACTCATTTGGTCCTGTGCATGCCCCTTGAAATGATGCTCGAACTTTCCCCAGTTCGTAACCATCTGCGGGCCCTGAAGACACTTGATATAACATGCTTTTCGTATAGCAGTGGTAGGGTTCAGGTCGACATTTTCGAGGCGTGTCCCCAGTTCAATTCAGTGACTTTTGTTGATATGGATGATCTGCATTTCTTCCCCCTCCCGTGGAAAGCGATACAGACATTTCGAACGGAACATGCATACTTGGCTGGCTATCCGTTTTTCAACGGACCACAGCCTTCAGAGGTCCTACAAGTCCTGCAGCTTGCGCCGCATATACGCGAGTGTCATGTGCGAGTGGAATCGTGCAGATCACCCCCGGATACAGAGCTGGAAGGACTTCCCATCATCTGCTCTCATCTCTCCACGCTCTCGGTTAAAGTCTGGCCGTTGGCGGGCACATGTCCCGTACAAGAAACATTAGACGGTATGGTAGCCCCAGCACTCTCAAAATTGATGATTGAGACGACAGGTGACGAGCAACGCGACACTGCTGCAACATTTGCTGCTGTTCAACAGCTCATCGAACGGTCCCAAGCGCCTTTGACCACCCTCCATTTTTCTCATGGCGAGCTGGCACCAGATGATGTATTGTGTTTCCTTTCTCTTACACCGCTTCTCTCCGAGCTGCGTCTCATCGACTGTGGCGGGCTGGACGAGGTTATAGAGGCCCTGACGATCAAACCAGACGCACCGGAATCACTCAACCTCGTACCACGATTAAAGACCTTACAGCTCAGTGGTTCTTTGGATTTTGAACCAGAGATATTCATGCAGATGGTTAAGTCGCGTTGGAGAAGTACGCCTTTGACAACATTAGACCTCGGTTGGTTTGGTGAAGGTGAAGAATTCATGCACGCGGCAGGTCAAAGCCCACGCGAGAAAGTGTTGCGGGCGCTGGCGCCTTACTGTACGGAAGGGTTGATACTTTTTACATGTAGGGTTGCATGAATAGAGACCATAGGATGATTCAGACCCATATGTTGTAGCCTGGTATCGATGGATTGAAGCGAATCAAATACTTTTCAGGACGAAATTGACAACTAGGCTTGAAACAGACTCGCATCGTCGGCGGGTGTAAGTACGAGTAATTTCCGCTTGTAGTTTGAGATAGGCACCCGTCGAGCTACTGCGAAGACTCTGCAAGGAGATGTTGTCTCCCGTGCACGTGATCGATCGCCCTTTTTCTCTCAACAATCATCACCGACGACGATTACCCAGCTGGGCGTCTCCACAACCGTCTTGTCTGAAGCAAAACATCTTAATTCTACATCCGGGACGCGTTCTCAACGAAATAACTGTCTCTTTCGCTACTTGTTACTATCTGATAATGTCCGCCGTTTTATTTCCCGTCGCGTTTTATGATAATGATTCTCCCACTATCCAGCCTAGCGATACCATAGTATGGAAAAATTTGGCTCTGCTCGTCGTGTAGTGGAGGAGACGTGGCAAGACTTCTACGATTGGGAGCAAAAGGACACCGAGGCGGCGATTGCAAGTCTCGCTTCGCCAAATCCTCTTTCATACGAGGAAATGGCAGCAATTGACGCCCAGCGAAAGCCTTTCATCTATCCTGATGCATACCTCTCAGAAGAAGCCGGCGAGGATTTCTTTGAACTACAAGACATCGATGGCTCTACTCTGACGCGTGTTCCGATTAAAACTGTCGTTATCGAGCCCAAGCTTTCTCCTGCGTCGCCGTACGAATCGTCGTCTCTAACAAACAGGAACATCCACTGGGGAGATGATTCTAATTACATGCAGTTTATGCCCTTCGCTGAAGACTCCAATTTCGGCCACCTCGACCACGCTGAACAGTACAAGTACTTCGCTTGGAGCATCGATTTCGATCCAAACAGTACATCTTACAATTTCATGTGCTACATTTATACTGATACACAATTAGCCGAAATCGTCGTTCTGGAAGCTGCGCGAAGACTCAAAGAATCGTGTGGCCTTTCCGACCGTGACATTGATGCGTCCAACCTCCTTCCGATGAAGCTTCTCGGGGATAGCGCTACGGGCAATCTTGGTGTCCGTTTCACAAGCAAGATGCGGTACGTCCTTGGTCATAGCAGCAAAGTTGTACTGATTCCTCTGCTAGAGATCCGCTACCATGGCCGAACTTGGCTGCTGGTGCTTCGTCTTCGCAGCCCGACGAAGGGCCCTCTTCCCTCAAGAAAGAATTTCTTGACATGGCCTCTTATTTTTGCAATAATCTTAATTGCGTTACGCCTTGCTGCTCTGTTCATGGTATGGGACGCCGACTTACTATTAACATAGACTAAACACTCCTTTTCAGTCAATCCTAATCATATACCGAGAGAGCTGCCTGCGAAGATTGCTAGTCATCGATTGCTCACCAGCTCAGCGGATCCTTGCGGGGACGACTGTTTCCTGAACCACACATCGCCGGCCTCCAAGGTGGTTACTACAGAGGTAAGTCTCTCTTTCTATCTCTATTTATATACTTACTTAACTTGACTAGAACGCTGCGAGATGGAGTAGCGACGACTTGGACGTGTTGAAACTAACCTTGGACTACTCTCCAGACTTGTTCCCTTGTAAGCTGGCTGAAATATGCATGAAGCCCTGTCGCGAGGTGCGCTTTTCGTCGTCTGTCGCAACACAGTTCTGAATTCTTGACTTTCAGGTGTTTAAACACCGCGCGGATATTATTCCAGACGAACAGATCCCCAAGAGACCCAGTCGCAAGGCCGCTTTCCTACAGCCACGAATGCGACCGGTAAATTTGAGGGAAGAAGGTCAGTGCTTGTTCATAGTAATTGAGTGCTTCATCATCCCATCTCCTAGATATTCGCGACCCCAACATCTTCAGACCGTGCGTGTGGATCTTGCAGTGATGAAGTTTGCTGACCCATGATCCCAGAAACGCGCCTTGTTCTCATGACGGACGCTGTGCAGACGATTCATGCCCTTGCTTCGCCAATGGCGCTTACTGCGAAGCCGCTTGTCGATGCGAACATCAGCCATGTAGACCCTTTTCGCGTCGCCGATTATTATTCTCTCATCTAAAACCCATTCAGGCATTCGACGCCGACGCGGCTGCAACTGTCAACGGAACTGCCGAACGAAAACATGTCCTTGTTACGCTGCGGGTATGGAATGCGATCCAGAAGTCTGTACGAAATGCGAAGCTGCGTGAGTGAGGCATCCTTCTGAGTGAGTACTGGTACTGACAAGCTTGCAGAGGTATGAGTCTGGTCAATTGGTACTCACTTGAACACTCACCGGGGTGCTGTAGATGCCGTTTCAGGACGATGTCGGAACGCCTCCATACAACGAGGTGAATGTAAGGTGAGCGAGTCAGAGATGCGTGCCCGCCAGACTACTGGTAACCGCATCATTCACAGGCGCTTGAGGTCAAGGAAAGTAAATGGGGTCGTGGACTATTTGCTGCCGAAGCGATCAAGAAAGGCGACTTCATTTCAGGTCTGCTCGCGTCATGCTCTCTCAACGCTAAGCTAATGTCGATGAACCTACAGAGTACGTTGGAGAACTGATATATGATTCTACTGTCGATTCCCGAAGGTAGCCATTTCTGATTTTACCTCCGCCATCTTGTGTGATATGTCTACAGCGAACTCGCGAACCATCGAGGAAGGAGCTACGTCTTCCGGCTCAACAGCGAAGTGTCTATCGATAGCTCCTACATCTGCAACGAAACGCGGTACATGAATCACAGCAAGGAGGATGCCAACTGCATCCCATTAGGTGCGTTACTCATATGCTACCGTTGAAGAACCGAGATGCGATGGGCTCGAATTCAGTCAAGCTCGTTAACGGGGAGCATAGGATATCGTTTCACGCTCGTGAGTGGAATCTCTCTCCAGGCAACGTCCGTACTAACTTACATACCGTAGTTAAGAATATCGCTTCGGGGGAAGAGCTTCTGTTCAATTACGGAGATGAATTCTGGTAGGCTGTCGGTCGTGTGTGAATATCAGTGTGGAAAATGCAACGAGTGATTGCTCTGTGATTTCTGTGATTGTTACGCGGTCAGTTTGCGAATGAGGCGCACACCGCTTCTTCTGAACCTGCACCTCCGTGACCACAGACGAGCGCTTGAAACACCTATCATTGGTTTGGTATATATAAGTTGTTTTTATCCTTCGACTAATTCGTAACGACTCCTCTCATAATGAACGGTGTAGATATTCAAGAGGATTGCTCTTGGCGACCCCACTCCGCAAAACTATGTCTCCAAACATTCTGGTACCCCCAACATTCACCCATCCAGGGCGCCGTTTCGGGAATGACCTCTTCAAGTTCCAATCCTCTACCATCTATCGACCAGTTGGGTCTTTAGACGTGTCACTACGCCTACTACTGAAGGTCGACTAGTCGCCATTACGATCCGGCAGAATCTGGGAACACTTCCTTTGACGAACAAGGGACCAATACGGAAGCCCATTAACATCGAGATTTCCCTCCCGATTACCCACCAAAGTCTGTTGACGTTGTACTGCCTGAGCTGTGGCGTTTGAAGGACCAGCGCTCAGTCTGGACCTATGCCCGCCACAGAGTCTCTCCCGAATGAGTCAAATCACTGCGCTTCGACTCTTGTTCTCTTCCATTCCGATCGCTGCGGCATCTCGCCCGCTGAGAAGGCGGTTGGCGCTGCCCGACACGCTTCCCGGTCTTCGACGAGGATAGCTCAGGCTACGAAAGCAGCACGCCTTTTGGGCAGCAGTGGGCAAATACGTCCGAAACGAACCGTCGAGTCCCCCTGTTCATCTGTACCCTACTTGGTGTTCATGATTTACGCTTTTTGGAGTCCAGAAAATCTATGAATTACTTTCGTAAGCCTAGACACCGCGCGCTTGCGATCACTGCGGATGTGGCGCACGGTGCCATTTAAAGGCGGCATTCACCAATTACACAACGTCGTTCACAGCCGGAGAGAACGCCATTTCAGCCTCCTGTTGTGGCGCGCATTAAGCCCGATCTAGGCCCAGGTACAATTAAACCCTGCAGGGCCGTAAACGCGTTGCCAGTCGCTCCCGGACCGCTCATCCGGTACTCACACACCAACAGCCATCTGCAGCCTACTGAACACCACTAAGGCCGCGCTGGCCTTGGTTATGAACTACTTCAAGAAACGATTGAACGAACTATACATGCCCTCTGGAGTGCTCACGAAGATCTTATGCCATGGACAGTATTTCTGCATATACCCCGCCGCTTATGATTCAGAGGAGGAAAGGCGAGCAGGTATGCTTTTTTTTCGGTCTTTCAATGATTATACTGGCTCAAGTCGTGCGGTTAGATATTGATCCTGTACTAGCACGGCTAGGTACCGAAATTGAGGTGGACATACAAACATCTGACGGTGTCGTCCTCAAGTGCTACCTCCTACGACAGGTGCTCGTCGTTCAAGTTCATGCTGGCGTTGGCTTCTGACTATATCTGGATATCATCAGACTAAATTGCACACCGCGCGCGCAACAATCATTCTATTTCACGGAAATGGCTACCACAGTTGGTGCTATACAACATGTGGATACACTCTTCGCAAGCTGGGATTCAACGCTTTGATGGTCTCGTACCGCGGGTGAGTGTCATTACGTCTCTACACACGCGCGCTTACATTTTATTAGGTACGGGGCGTCACAAGGCAAACCCTCTGAACGAGGATTACGACGCGACGCGCAGGCAGCGTTGGATTACGTTCTTGCGGATTCCCAGCTATGTAGCGTTCCCATCGTACGTCTGTTCTCTCTCATTACCTAACTCGACCTTGACATCCGCTTAGGTCCTTCATGGGCATTCACTGGGTGGAGCAGTAGCAATAGACCTTGCAAGTCGGAACCCCGATAAGGTACCCTTCTTCCTCCCGTAATATTGCCACGAGTATAACACGCCTGCTTCTAGATACACGCCCTAATGGTCGAAAACACCTTCCTTTCCATTCCTCAAGTCGCGAAGACTATACCCGTCGTGCGACATATCACTTTCTTCATACATCAGAGATGGAACTCTGCTGCGAAGCTTCCGCTAATTCCTCGAAGCACGCCAATCCTATTTTTGAGCGGACATTTAGACCAGGTAGCGCCGGAAGCACATATGATGGGCTTGAGGGATATTGCTGCGGGTCGGGATCCCGAATCGAAGGCGGAGCTGCAGGATGTGTTTCATTCGTTTCCGCATGGTGGTCATGGTAAGTGTGCTAATGCTAGAGATAGTATATTGTACTGATTGATGTTTGGGAAGCGGATACTGGGATCCAGCCTGGATATTTTAAGACGATTGACCAGTTCTTGACGGGGATACTAACGGTGCGCGAGGTGTGAGGTGGAGCGATGTTATCTTCAGTTGAGGATATACAAACATCTTTGGATTCTGACACTTACTAGACTTTGCTTTATTGTCTTGGTTTGTAAGATCATAATGTTGCAAGACTGTTGTGGGAGGACAATTTCCACAATCTTTTACGTCGGAAGAGGGCGAAAGAGCATAATGCCTGACAATGTGAGGTGAGTACTGACAAGGCTGTTCGTGTGACGATTCGGTGATTGGCGCTGTCTTCTCGAAATTGGACACGCTGCGCATGAATGGCATGTCTCTAAGGCATTCCACTCGTTTAGTGGGACGGCGACAGGCGGTTCGGCTTCTCCGGCTCGAGTCTATTACCTAGACTTCGTGTCGAGTTTTCCTCACAGGCGGCCAATGTCAACAGTAGATCGTCGCAGCTGACGGTAACTTCCATGGTGATGACCCGAATATCTCTGGGTTTGCAACCGTTCATGAAGGACAAGGAGAAGAGCTTGGGCTGAAGGCAACTATGCGTGGCGCTATGGTTAATGACGAAGCGAGACATGAGAAGATTGGTGATCGTACTCTTTTCACTTTATTTGATGGAAAAATGACAGAGTGCCTTTGAGGTCTTCAAATCGTTTCTTGCTGCGAGGAGGGGACCTAAAGCTTGTTTCTACCTTTTCATTTGAAGGGAAGATGGCTGCCAAACCATACTGAGATCGCAGCTATGGTCATTATTATGGTGATGCGCACAACCACAGCCTTCAGAGGGAGCTCTCAGCACTCTACAAGGAATCCGAGGAAAGTTCCGATTTCATGTTCAGCGAAGAGGGTGGAAGAGCGTAATGCCTGACGATGTAAAGCTCATACTGATAAGGCTGTTCGTGAGATGATTCGGTTGTTCGCGCTGTCTTCTCGATATTTGACGGGCTGCGCATGAATGGCATGTCTCTGAAGCATTCCAATCGTTTATTGTTGTGGCGATAGGCGTCTCGGCTTCTCCGGCTCACGAGAGTAATGTCGAGGGCACATCATCCTTGTCGCCTTCGCGTACGGAGGCTATGACCCGAATCACGTAGACAACTGTTCGTGAAGGGAAAGAAGAAGCGCTTGGTGGAACAAGGCGTAGTGCCACGGTCAATAGACTTGAACCAGTTCCATCTTGATGACCGCGTGGATCGACTGTTTGCAAGACTGGTACTGGGTTCGAGTCTACACGGTCAATAACACAGTGGGACATGAGAAGATTGGTGATCATAGTCTTTTCCCTTTACTTGACTGACTGCGTATGTTTTATGGAAGAATGCCAGTGTGTCTTTGAGGTCTTCAAATTGTTAATTGGCGTGAGGATGGGTATCTCGGCTTCTCTGGTTAACTGTATAATGTTGTACGTCCACGACGAAGGTGTCTCGGTTTCTTCGGTCCATGTCTGCATCGCTTCACAATTACGTGCGCGGACATGGAGAAAAGTGTTCATCTCTAAAGGGTATGTACTTCCATTGGCTTGTGTCCACTAAACTTTTCATAGGCTGTGTTTGCCAAACCATGCGGACAATGGCAGTGAGCTCACGGCTAGGGTCATTATGGTTGATGCGCGCAATCTATGAAGAATCATAGTTTGTAAGGGTGGCTCTCAGCACTCTATCGCAGAATCGCGGACATCCTGGCAACATCCTGGTTTCACAAGAAGGCGATTGTGAGAACTTCATCGATGACCACTGACTGCGCATGCTGTACAGAAGAACGTCATGTCCTTGAGGCGTTTATTGGTGTGATGACAGGCGTCTCGGTTTCTTCGGCGCTGATTGGCGGCTGTGAAAGTGGCCGCGTGTGGCGTGTGCTGGTTCGCGTTTTCCCCAGGTTTTCCCTTAGCATGAGTCCTACTCCAGGGCAGTTCCGGCTTTGACTACCATGTGCGAATATTTGAAGAATGGGCATCGGTCTTAAGTAGCATCTGTGAATTTAAGTGCGCGGGCATCTCTGACGAGCAACTGTCTTGCTGCGTGCCTTCTCGTTCAGTTCTTATTAGTGCGTAAACTCTGCATCGATGAGATCTAGACCAAAGAATCTCGGAAAGAAGGGCAGTAAGTAAGCATGTTTTTTGGCTTCTGTTAGTGCATTCGGGAATATGAAAGCTTGCTCCTTATTGCGACCTTGGCTTCACCTCTGTACAAGTCTCTTGTCCCACCTATCCGCTTGGCAACACTTGAGTGCGATTGTCGTGTGCTCCGCAAACCTTGGTATTAACCCCGCACTGCCGTTAAATAACTGTCAATCTGTCCGTCATCCGGAACGTGGTGAATGAAGGCCAAAAAAAAGTCGGTTGATGCCGCGAATAGGAATAGACGTACAGTATTTCAGCGACTGCTTCCGTCCCGTGGATGACCTGCCATCTGGTTGTGTTCTAGTTTGCCACCTGGTCATTTCCTAGTCTCCCACAGTGGGCCTAAGCCAAAAGTTCCATTGGTCATTTCCCTCCGACGATATAGCTTTGTGATGCGAGGTTTCTGCTCCTGTTGTCGGAGAGGGCCACACGCCTGACTGATCCTCTGATCTTGATGTAGTCGCACGGTTGCTTGATGAGAAGATGAATACGGAACTCGAAGAGTGCCTTGGATCCCCTGTACTGACGAGAGTGCACGTATATGGACATTATATCGCCAGAATATTCCTTGAACGTGTACTCTAGGAGCATAGAATTCCATTGGACGGTTGGGACCTGACCGCGAACCTGGAAAGAGTTGGTAGTCCGAAAATAGAAACATTTTTCATGGCATCCCGAAATGGAAAGGCCGAGTAGCACAGCAGCACTTGATCAATTACCACCACTTTACCATCGGCGGCGACGACGACGAGCAGCATTCCCTCCACCTCGGCGGGATGACTGGAAATGGTGCCCACAATATACCTTGCTATCTGTCTCCTCCCCTTTGCTGTCGCCTTTGCCGAAATCATTACTGCGCGTAGGCAGGATCTGGCCCGTCCCAGCCAGTACAATGCCTACGAGATACCACCCCCCACACAACAGGCCCAGGATATACCATTACCTGAGAACGATGCCAAACTCCTCGACATCGTTCTAGTCGCCTCTGTCGACGGAAAATTCCACGCCATGAACCGAACTTCTGGGCAGACGCTATGGTCCATGTCCTCCTTTTCCTCCCCGAAGGGCGCACCTGTGCCCTCCACCCTTGCACCCCTCGTGCGCACCATCCACAATGACTACGATCCCGACCTCGTCGACGACGATACCAACCAGGAGACCTATATCATTGAACCCCAGTCAGGGGATATATATGTGATGCCCACCCCCGACAGTCCACTCCAACGCTTCCCATTCTCCATGGCTGAGCTCGTGGACATGTCCCCGTTCAGCTTTACCGACTCTGAAGACCGCCGCGTATTTGTCGGCAGGAAGGAAACTTCTTTACTTTTGGTCGAATTGGAGACGGGCCGGATAAAGGCCACACTGAACTCTGAATGCCCATGGGACCCGTTTGGGGACTTCCAGGACGACGACGAGGTGGATCTCGACGAGCTCGACGGTAGCAAGCCGCAGGTCTCCCCCACCACTGAAGTCTTCATCGGCCGCACCGGTATGTTTCAATTCATTTATCTCGGCGCTTTCTGTGCTGAAACTTGATTTGCAGATTATCACATCTCCATACATACGCGCCCTCTCAAAAACTCCGGCTTGCCTCCACCGCCCGTCCAAAACCTGTCGTTTTCGACATATGGACCGAACAATCAAGACAATGTATTACAGGCGGCCTACAGACGACCAAGAGACGATGGTTATATTCAGGGTCTCCCAAACGGGAACATTATTTTCTTCAAGGCCACTGGATCAGAATCGCAGCCATCAGGATCACCACCACAACAGCAACCTCTATGGAGTCAAAGATTTACTAGTCCAATGTCAGTTCCCTCCGCTGTCTACATTTTTGTTCTAAACGTACTACAGAGTCGCCGTATTCGACGTGTTACAAAAGCCCTCGCCGCATGCTCATGGCTCGCATACTTTTGTCCTCCTGCAGCCACGTCCAGGTCTCCAAGAATTACTCCCCTCGTTATCTATGGCTACTGCGGGCGCCAACCTCCCGAATTATCAGTCTGCGTACGTCGGAATGGTGGAAGAGACCGGTAGTCTCTTTGCGATGAGTCCTCTTCGGTACCCTTTTGTCGCATTTGGAGGTAGCTATACACCACCCAAACGCTATATCGAGTCTTCGCCTTTGCCTACTGCGGTTGACGAGATTACACGTGCCAGGAAAGAGATGGCACGGGAGCGAGAGCGCCAGAGATTGTACAACAAAGACGGGTGCGAGGCGGAAAACGGCGAGGTTGTCAGTGACCGGCGGTGTCTGATTGGCATTCGGCCCTTGGTTGGCGGTGATGGAGAGGGCGCAGAGAGTCGCTTGAAGAGACTGCTCAACGGATCACCACCGTCTCCGTATCCGCAGCTTCCTGCTGGCGAGGACGACAATGACACGAGGAGCAGCGGCGTCAGTAAAGGCAAAGATGACAACATCCGTCGACCTGACGACCCGATACGGCCGTCGAGAGGATGGTTGTGGGACGCGGTGATAATCACCGTTCTGGGCGCCTTCACGGTATGGTTTGGGCTATCGATGATCAAAGGACATTCCCCCACTGAAACAGCGAAATCTGTTGGGGTGCATGAACCGATACAGTTCAAGACGGAGCGCACGCAGATCGATGAACCCATTGTCGCGCAGAGTATTCCTTCGCCACCACCCGCCCCTGTTGCCGTCGAGTCACCCGAGGTTAAACCGGTGGTACCTTCAGAGCCAGCTCAGGCTGCAGAGGAGAGTGATAGGGAGGGTGAGCCTGATCCTACAGCCACGCCGACCAAGAAGAAGCCTGCTCGCCGTGGCGGAAGAGGCGGAAAGAAGAAGAAGGCTGCGAATGGCAATGCCGCACCTCCGGAGACAGATGATGAGAGGAAAGGAGATTTTGTCATTGTGGACGCCCCTTCACCGGTGCCTTCACCTGCGTTGGCCCCGACCCAGTCGACATTGGTCGTGGAGTCGAAGCCTGTTGTTGCGACACCTTCATTGGTTGTTTCGGAAACAATACTAGGTTCTTTTTGGTTTGTTCGTGATTTACTTACACTCACTCGTATTCAGGCTTTGGCTCTCATGGCACCGTAGTGTTCCAGGGCTCATTACAAGGTCGATCTGTCGCCGTCAAGCGACTCCTTCAAGACTTTGTTACCCTTGCTGCTCGCGAAGTGAGCATTCTGCAAGAAAGCGACGACCATCCCAACGTTATCCGGTATTACTACCAAGAGGCGCACTCCAATTTCCTCTACATCGCCCTCGAACTTTGTCCAGCTTCTCTTGCCGACATTATCGAGTCGCCGGATAAAGACCAATGGCGAGACGTTGCACTGGCTTTCGATCCGAAGAAGGCTCTGCGACAGATCACCAGTGGGCTACGACATCTCCACGCACTGAAGCTCGTCCATCGTGACATCAAGCCTCAGAATATCCTTGTCTCCGATAAGGGCAAGATGCTGATATCGGACTTTGGGCTGTGCAAGAAGCTGGACGTTGACCAGACGAGTTTCCTG
>QLPD01008003.1:0-18086 GCA_003314085.1 Hymenopellis raphanipes | reverse complement strand
AGATATCTCCGTGAGTACTTAGTGCATGGCGTGAAAGCTGGAATTCGCCACTCATAATGCTTTCACACCCGGCCGTTCCTGATAGGGACCTTGTGCCGGTTTCTACCTACCTACCTACCTACCATCAACTTGATTCATCATATATTCAAGCGCGTCGCGACGAGTTTCTCATGAAATGAAGACATTAATCTACTGCTTAGCACGCGGAAACTCAACCCCGGCCAGTCTCAACGATACGAAGGATGACGGCAACGACCATCCCAATCCCATTGGTCGCCTACGTCCCCTCACGAAAAGCTGTGACCCAACTTCTGTCTTATCCTTCCACACCTCGAACTGTTCTCTCCGGTACATGAACTGTATTTGTTTAGGCCTCTAGACGATCTATGTCCCGTCATCCGACGCTGGTGGCGCAATTCAAGGAATGCCTCGAACGGCAGACTTCTGTGTTCAGGGGTAGATAGGATGTCATGATTTCAGCAAGCCTTGTTCTCTATTACTGTGGAGGACAAAGGCATCATACCCAGCTCAACAATATTGCCATTTCCGAGCAAGACAGAACCAGCGGCTCGGCTTCCTCTCATGCTATTGTTCGCTGTAAGTGCAAAGGAAACCTGCTCAACATAACTGATCTCGTTTCCGACCTTCCCAATTTGCGGAAACTAACGCTGAATACGAACATTAGGGCCGTCTCATTATGAAAGCCTTCGACGGATACGAACAATAATAACAAAGCTTTGATAACGCGTCTTCATCTCAGTCTGGATACCTTTGTGGGCGGAAGCGAAACAAGGTGAGAGTGGACCCCCACAACTCCATGTCGTTGGATCGCATCTGGTAAAACAAGAACAATAGCTCTTGCTCGAGTGAATAGTCGGAACTAGAACTCGTGTCCGACGTCGAACAAGTTTCGTATCCCAGCACAGGCCAAATGTTTTACTGGAAAGATGCGCCAGAACAGGCATGTCGTTTCCGTCAAAGTGGCTGTATTGCCCCCGAGTCCTCACCCTTGTGGCGTAAACATACAAATCGGCTGGTCTCCTCAGTACACCCTTGCATATCTAAGTACCCTACCTAGTGCTCGCCAATCTAGTCAACTTCACCTGGGATTTGTTTTTGAGGAGTGCCCGACCAGCTTGTAGAAAAAACTGGCCAAAGGAGGACACGCGACACGGAAAGATATTTCATTATCTTGCAATCGTCATGCGTGGCGATGGGTTGTCATTGATATTGGGCGCTCGTCCTGAAACGTTTGTTCGTGCAGACCGGGCTTATCTCACGCAGAAAGAGATCAGGATCCTTGTGGTACATCGGCACGGCACTATATGTGTGTCCACAACCGAAAACATGACGAACAAGACATTCTTTTCTACTCTGGGATTCTCTGTAAGGCAGTTCTAAACCTTGGGAAGGTCTGCTCCCATGGTATTGTTCTCCTTCTTGGAAGGTGGTCTCCAGTTCGCGTGGCGTACTTCCGGAAAAACGGCACCGTTCGCGTAACAATTGCACAGCATCAGTCAAAGCTCTGTGCCGATAATAATAGCTTTGATGTCAGATGGCCTTCGTTTCGGAAACGAAGCAGGGATACAATGTATGAGAAACTGGACCCACAAAGCATTGTTGCAGTAAAGGAAGGGCGTATCAGTGAACTGTTCCGCTTTCCAGATGAAGACAATGATCCTTCTGGCACTGACATCCAGGTCCGTGTCGTATCCAGGCTCCCTGATACGAATCAGTTTCGTTCTTCATCCAGACGGGCGGTATGAGAAGTTGTCCCCACAAAGTACTTATTGTCATTGTGCTCAAAGTTGCTAAATGAATACGGCGATTTCGCTTCATTCCTGAAAGGATACAATAGCAATGAACGACTTGCGTCGGTGCCTACGGCTGTCAGGATGGACAATGCGTGTGGACGTGTCCCCACATCGGAAATTCGCACTTCGAAATAACGAGACGCAGACAGAGTGCTCGAACGCCGGCCGCCCAGTGTAAGACAATACCGCTGCATAGTTCAAGGCGGTGTTATGTTGGAAGTCAAATGCACTGGTATCGTTGAAATACAAAAGCACGTAATCATTGCTATGAAGCCGCCGAATCGCTGAGGTGTTCGCGGCGAACAGAAATAAATCTACGAGGATGAATCAACCTGAATCTCTCCCATTTCCTGAGCTTTACATCGCTCTTGTCCTGCAGGAAGGCGCGGCCGGCTAGGATAAGAAGTTAGTACAGAAAGATGATCAAAGCAGTCAACGCACCGGAATCTACAAGGACGACATATCGGGCCGTCATTCTTCGCGCCAGTTCAGCATCACTAGGAAGGAAAGTCTCATCCTAACGGGCTAAGATTTCAGCAGCCTAGAAGGTGCAAGCAGGGTTTAGACGTACAGACTCCAGCACGGATAGTATGTCATTGTCATGGACAACGACTGTCTTCACTCGTGCGTCCTAGCGCTGATGAGCACACACTGTACTGGCAGAAAGCAGGAGGCGTCTTACCGATGAATGGATGAGCTCGCAGATGGGGGCACACGGATGATAAGGCTTGAATGTCTGGTCAGTTGCTCGGTGCTTGGGAAGAGGCGAACGCGAACTCACGGGTGCTAATATGTCCATCCGCAAGCTCCAAGATCGTGTCGGCGGTCGTAGCACCTTCGGAAGAGCATGCCACAGTGTTTTTCGGATTCCCCAAGGCATCCGAAGGTCATTGTATACGGATGCTTTGAGGGATATATAGAATCCACGAAAGGCAAAACAGGCCGGCTCGTTTTCTAACATGTAGGTGGCGCCTGGCCGACCACTTTGAAGCCAGAAGTCGACCGATGTCGGGGTGCTCTCCGAAGGGCAAGATTCAACTATGTACGTGTCCTGTGCGATGCCTTCCACAACCTTAGGAACGCATAGCGTCTTTGTCAAGCGTGGGTTGGGTCCGGCAGAGGAGAATAAGCCGCACGACCAGTACGACGTTTTTTCGCACCCGGTAACGACGGCCAGATCTCCGTTTTGGATGTCCAAGTTGTCCACATGGACCGTCTGATGGTACCAAGAGACGCCGTGTATCATGGCATGCCGCCGCAGTTTCGCAACGCCTGACGCTGTGCACTCGTAGGAGGAGCCGCCGAAAGGAAGTGCGCAATACGATCCCCGAGCTGCGTTGGTCGAGAATTTGAATCTGTCTATGCCGTCTGGTCTGTGCAGGTATCAGTGAATGTCTTACGACATCGGAGGAGCAACGCACTGAACAGGAGTGATGGGCGTTAGCTCAAATCCCCTACTAGCGTCTGCTGTGCCAGCGACGATGCTAGGGCTGGGATAGCGGGAAGGATGAACCGTATAGTCGACATCTAACTCTAAAGAGCACGGGTCATAATCCTTTGGTAAGGACTGCCAATTTCGTGGATCGTCAGCGCCCTTCGTGATGTTGATACCAGCGTACAAAAGCTGCCCCAAAGAGCCCCGATATATTAGGTCGCCAATTTGAACGCCTTCGAGTAAAAAGGCGCGCGAATCATCAGCTTGAAGTCCATCCGCATTCATGGGCGTGTATCCGCGGGCCTTTGGATAGAACATGCGCGCGTAGTCATTGTGGAAGAGTTTTCTGGACATACTTTGGGGGCGTCTGTGAGTGGGTTCCAGATGAAAATCGTCCTATCCCTCCGTGCCCTTGTCTAGTGATGGCATAAGGAAGACAAAAGCGTAACAATAAACATGCAGGGACGCGCCTGCGTGGCAGTTGCCGTGGCCTACCTCGGTCCCGGTGATCAGTTCATCTCCATCTGTCACTGACGGAGTTCATCACCATCTGCCACTGACGATTTCCCATGAATTCAGTTCGTCGCGTTCAGTCGCGTTGCAGCGCGTATAAAATGGACATTGATCCAGGTCAAATATCTATCGTCCACTTCATCCCATTTCTTCCTGTCGTCTCTTCAGCCGCCAAATCTCTCGTGCATCCTTATGGCTTCTCCCACCTTGGCGATACAGTACGCTCGTTCTATGGCCGAGTGCCTTCAAGGTCATCCACTCTATGACCTCGAACCACACGACACACACTGTGACGCTTTCCTCATTGAGGGGACACAGCTTTTCGATGTTGCCTGGCTCAACTCACGCGGCGAGCTAAACTACTCTTTTAGTACGGGTCTGGGGCCAAACGACGCACGCAATCAGGATAATAGTACCCATGGGTCATTGCTCCCGCCGGGCCACGAGAAGTACACAGGTTGTAGGCCCGGTCTCGACTTCACCTACGCAGATAAAAATGGGCAGTGCTACGCGTCCCAGACTATCGATGCCGCGCAGGTTTCGGGAAACATCTCCGTGCCAATGTGAGTGCTCTACGAATACGATCAAAATCTAATTCTCATACGCTTGGCATAGCGCACCTGGAGTCGCACCTGCCAGTGTCAGCGTGGCTCTCAGTTTTTCCGTTTCGGACGAAGCAGGCGCTGTGCTCTATATTCCCGATAAACACACCGTTTGGCAGGACACTCGTATCAACCTTTCTAGTAACTATGCCAGAACACATACCGCTGAGTGGTACCGCTTCCTGAATGGCGACAATCACCGCGCCATCCGGAACGGCGAGCTCTACTTTGTCACCTCTTGCACCAAAGCGAAGGAATGGCACAACCTTTGTGCGTGCTCCAGCAGTCACGCTCGGAGTATCTCCGTACAATTCCATCCGGTTCCACAGGCCGCTGTCGGCTTCACTGGTAGTTTCGTTTCCTCGTCCAGTATAATTCAGCCTCGGAGTGGACCCGTTACAGGCCCTCCTCAAAGGGCGACACAGTGTGCATCTGTCGTAGGTTGGAAATTGGCCCTCTGTTCCCGATTTCTACTATTCGCCAAGGTGCCTGTTCTGGTCGACAAGGCCTCGGAGTCCACATTCTGGTCCAAGTTCTTCGGAAAGTCCGAATGGGTACCGTACGGCTCGAACCAGAATTCGATCTCGAACGGTAACCCTCCCGCTTCCGGCGGCAACAATGAATCTTCTACGACTCGATCACAAGCTACAGATATCAAGGAAACTCCTTCAGTAAGTCTATCATCTTCCCAAACATCTTATCTCATCGGGTTGGCCATTCCAGACTTCGACGGCTTCTAAGCAAGTGAAGTTCGAACGCGACAAGGTAGCTACTTGGGTACAACAATTCAGTCGACCAGATACTAAATCATATGTGCGCAGATTGTTACGCGGGCTGGTGATAGATGCTGGATCGACACGGGCAAGCAATTAGGAATTGATGGCGAGGCGGTAATTCACTTCTCGTCCTTGATGCATCGATGCTCACACGCCTTTGTTAGCCTTCAACCCACGCCTTGACGGAGGTGTTCCCATATATCGAAGAGTCGGTGAGTTTAATTTTGTCTCATGCCAAAGAATACTCTGAGTATGCCTTGTGCAGGCTCCCTGGATGGACGTCGTCATCGCCCACGATTTGCATTATCTCTCGGTTCTCGCAAAGGTGATTTCTTTAGACATTTTCTCAAACCTATAGAACTCATACGTGAACTCTATCAGGGCGAATACGTGCCAGACGCCAAGGAGCTGGCGACCAGACTCATGCGGCACTTTGTTATCGATGTCGACGAAGGTTTGTCTCTGCTTTGGTAATGTTGAAGTAGTGCTCATACTCTTCTAGACATGAACGGCATGCTCGTTAACCGAGAGGAATACCATCTGACAAAGGACGATCTTGCCTTTGTGGTTCATGATGCGCGTCGCTACACGGACAAGACTCTTGGGTTTGACGTTATCCGAAAGAACATCCCCGCCGTACGTGGTTCACAGGCTCATATGAATTCAGTCGCTCACGACAATTGTAGGGATGGACCTTGGCGCCCCCAAGATTTGGGCTCGGGATACAGTTGCCTGTGTCGTCTACGCCAGTTGCCGTCGCTGCTGTTAGTCACGGTCCCTGCACCGTTTTTGAATCATCCAAGCCGGACAAGTCCCTTTTCCTTTCCATGATTGACGAACAGGATGACGAGGACGACGATTTCCCGTTGGTGAGCGGCATTAGCCTCCTTGAATAGGCCGAAGTGACTTACATCTCTCTAGCCCCCTCCCCCGTACACGCCGTTCAGTGGAGATTCTCCCTACGCTGAACTTGAAGCAGGTCTAGCTTCTCTTGAGTGCCTTAACGACCTCAAAGGTGCCAAGACCATTCAGTCCGACCCGCGATGGGATCAATACTTCAAAGACGACTACGTTTCAGTTCGAAAAGCGGATGGGATGGGCAATCCCAAGCTTCCACCTCGCAAGCTCCTCATTCTTTTAGCCATCGCGCGGCGGGCATTCATTCAAGGCGAACCCTTTCCTGAAGATATGGAGGTAATGGCTCTCGCAGCGGTGAAGAAGTTGTTTGCTGTTCTGGAAAACAGCGGACGCCCCCGATTCGTGAAGTTCGCGAAGACTGCGTAGGTGGTTCGATTTCCGAGTGTAAATAAGGCTGACCCATGTATAGGAAACGTGGGCTTGCGGAACTTGGGTACTCCCTGTAAGAGCAAGGTGGTCGGATGTTTTGTAGGGAAAGGTTGCACTTTCCGCTTATACCTGTTTCAATGAATGCTTTAAAGTACCGGACTGTGTCCTCATATTGACTGTAATCCTAATTGCTGAGACCTTCTACAATTTCAATCTATCCAGTTCCGCTTGGGGTAGGTTGACGGCGGCTAGTGTCCTGCGAGATCAGTGTACTGTCTGATTACAGTACGCCTCCTGGGTCCTAGTCGCTCTCTGGGAACTAATAGTACAAATTCATGACCAGGTCTGGCTAGCCGGCAGCGCCGCGTGCGACCTTTTAATAACAGTCTCACTCATCGTTTTGCTTTACCGGCGCAAGCCCCAGAGCGACGACGCGCACATAGCTTTTCGATCCACGGCAGCCCTCATCAACAAACTCATTCGCTTCAACATGGAGAGCGGAATGACCACAAGCTTGGGCACCATCATCGAGCTGGCTTTGTTTTTGAGTACCCACCGGTATAATATGCATCTCATGGTTTTCTTGATGCTAGGGAAAATGTAAGCTCGTGTGTTTACGCTTCGAGAGCTTACACATTCGTGATGTAGGTACACCAATGTCCTGGTGGCGACATATTGAAATAGACGGTGGGGTTCATCAGACCCAAGGTCAAAGCAGCTTGATTGCCCTCTCAATGACTGCAGGAGAGAGACAAACGGATGGGTGAAACCATCCGCTCGCGTACTACATAAGCATCTCGATAGGGGCTAAACAAACGATGACATCTCGAAATCCAACACGACACTCAACTACCGCGAGCCAACCCGACAGAGCCACAGTCCCGACATCGTCGTCATGCAAAGCGCGCTTTCATCGATCGGCGACGTCTTCTCGTCCGATTGACTTTAGGCGTCCAACAGAAACAGACGACATGGCACTTCAGGTTGGTTTATATCCCGTTACGTTTGAGATTGCGTCCGTTACTAACGGCTGTAGGAATTCAGTACTACTGGTGACGAAGGAAGTCGGACTCAGAGTCGAGAAGATACATGTCGAAAGAAGCCAGGCATAGGGCCCATTGTGCAGTAGTTTACTACGCGAGTGGCGCAGAGCAAGAAATACGATTGAAATATTTGATTCACTTGTCCTATGTTCTAAGATGAATATGTGACACTTCGGCTGCCTAAGCCAGAGCGTTCTGTAGGCCCAGAAAATACGGCAAGAGCAAGGGTCCTGCTCTTGTTCCCGTCGGCAGTTTGTTTTACGTAAGGATGCGGGTTACTCCGAAGCTTTCCTCTTCACCACCATTAACGCATTACCACGCCATTCGAGCGTCTGCATTTCCCAGTGGGAAACTGATCGCGACCGTCATTCTACTGCTTATTATGCGGAAAATCAATCCAGGCCAGCCTCAACCATACGAAGGATGACAGGAACGACTATGTACCAATCCAATTGGTGGACAAATTTGTCGCTTTCTTCCCCTGGTGAGAAACTTTTATGGTATCTTTCCATACCTCGAACTGTTCCGCGTGTTGCAGAAACTCATTGTGTGCACAGGCACACGAAGTTGGTCACAAAGGTCAAAGCGCATTCCGGATGGCCCAGAAACTTTCCAGGACATGTCACGGTGTCTTCGGCGTTCCAAGAGCCCTGTCGTACACCTCAAGTTCCACTTCTCGCGCATCGATCCCCACGACGCGATCGAGCTTTTCCAGACGGTAACAAGTTTAGAGACAGTCTAATTGACCGGAATCGAGGACGGCATCAACGACAATGTTATATAAACTATCAATATCTCCGCGCATATCATCCTAGACTTGCCGCCGACACTTATCCGAACTGACCAGCCTCAAAATGAGCGGTTCTACTATCATTGATGGTCTCCGGTCCGCTCTTGGGCTTCTGGAATCTGTATCAATAAAAAATTTCGGGAAAATTTCCGGTCAGTCTGGCTGCAAAGCCATGTGTTGTCCAACGCAGATAGCAGCCACGGGGCCGTCATGCGCGACGCACGCTGATCCTGAACCGAGGTCGTTTCTGTTATACCTGGGGTGAAATTCGGAGGCCAGTGGTCAGGAGATAGGCCGCGATTCTGCCGCTTGGTGGGTACATTAAGGAGCAGGCTTGGATGCAATTCACTCGAGCCGCCGACAGTATGCGTGCCCTACTCCTGCAGCTCGCGTTGCTCGCGACCTGGGTTCTCGCGGACGATATCACGGTGTATACGGATACGGCACTCGCCGCCGGCTGGGAAAACTGGAGCTGGAGCAGCGATATCAATTTCGCTGCGACGGACCTTTTTGAGGGGACAAGCAGCATCAGTGTAAACTCGTCGGCTTGGAGCGCGCTTTCTGTAAAACTTGAGGGCACGTTCCCGGATTACCAGGGGCTCAGGTTCGATATAGCGGTACGTGCGTGCACCTTGCCTATTTTAACTATTTATTCCGTGTCTATTCTGAATAATGTACATTCCCTCGGCGTTTATTCCTGCTCTCATCATAAGCACCAGAGCTTGACTGATGTATTTTTCAGGGCGACAACCCCGACTTGACAATCAGCATTTCCTCCTCCGTCGACGGCACCACGTCGCCGAACATTTTGCTCTCATCGTTGAGCACGAGCATCACGTCTGACGCGTTCACCTCTTTACTGATTAATTTCGGCAACCTGCCCGGGAGCGGGGCGGCTTTGGTACGTGTTCCTTTATTCACAGCTCGTCCATTTATGAACTCCACTTGATATTTATCGCTCTATTATAGGGAAACGGAACTTGGGATCGCATTACGTGGCAAGCTGGCGGGAACGGAGACACCTACCACATCGACAACATCGTGGTGGTCGAGAGCATCATTATCCCCCCGCTCTTCCTCTCTGCTGAGCCCCTTGCAGCGAACACCATTGCCGTTACGACACAGGGCGATGTGGACTTCTCCAGTGTTGCGGTGTCTCTCAATGGAAAGGTCATTTTCTCTGTTGAGTTACGCGGCGGTCCGTGCTCATATTCTTCTAGGCCGTCGAAATACTGAACACGACGAGCTACGTCCCCGTCGGGACGCCCGCCAAGAGTATCACGTATCTCACCCTCGCGCAGAACTTTGCGCCGGGCACGCTGTTGATCGACACCGGTGTCTCCAACGGCGGAAACTCTACCTTCAACGTTACTCTACCTACGGTTCAATATGCCAGGTACGCTGTGACAGCACATCCCCTTGATATTCACATACTCGACTAACTAACACACATCCTACTCTAGCTTCGTCCAAACAGTCAATTTCCCCATCTCGCCCCTCATCTACGGCGTCAACTTCCCCACGAGCGCGTCGTACATTCAGGATCTCGGCGTGACGATGTCGCGATGGGGCGGGAACGCCGTAACGGCGTACAACCCAACGGGCCAGTTTACGAACGCGGGGAACGACTGGTACTTTGAGAATCGGGTGGCGGATCCGCCGGACGCGGATGACTGGGTGGGTTGGGTGCAGGGCGCGGGCTCGCAGACGCTTTTGACTATTCCCGCGTGCGTCCGTTTTCTGATTCTTACCCAAGAATGCGAGTATGTATGACTGACATGGTGTTGTCTGCAGTCTCGACTGGGTCGCCAAGGATGCGACATCGTACTCGTACCCCATTTCCACGTATCCGCGTCAGTGCTCCTTTTTGTTTCTCAGTGTATTCATATTGACACTCCCCCGCTTTCTACAGTGCAGCAATCCACGGACCCCTTCCTCGCCAACGCGGGCAACGGCCTCTTCCCGAACGGCTCCTACATCACCCCAGTGCCTAACCAAAGCAACGTCTACACCCCGTGGAACACCACAATGGCGAAGGCCTGGCTGCAGGGGCTGGCGAACAAGCCGACGCTGGTGGCGATTGATAATGAGATTGAGATTGCAAGCAATACGCATCAGGACATGCACCCGGTGTGAGTGATAATTTCAAGCTTCGTTTCTCTCGGCTTTACTGAGGATTTGTGTCAGACCCATGGGGTATGACGAGGAACTGGCTCGTGTGTTGAACTTCTCGATAGCAGCAAAGGAGGCGATCCCAGGCGTGCAGGTTGCCGCGCCGTCTACGTGTTCATGGTGGTTCTGTGGGTGTTCTTTTCTATGTGGTTTCATCTGCTTGGTGATTCAAAATAACTTCTCCAGACTGGACAAGTGATATCGGATATACGGACAATACGGCGCACGACAATATTGACTTCCTCCCATGGTTCCTGATGCAGATGGCACAGGCGGAGAAGACGCAGGGCAAGCGCCTGCTCGATTATCTCGACATCCACTATTACTTCCAGCCGGACACCAGTGCCAACGACGCTGCCGCCAAGGCTCTCCGCCTCCGTATGACGCGGTCACTCTGGGTGCGTATCTGCCCTTCTTCTTGGTTATATTGCTAATACACTGCAGGATACGTCTTACGTCGACGAGTCGTGGGTCGGTGTTTCCCCGCAAAATCACCAGTGGAACCCGACAGTTGTTTCGCTGATCCCTCGTTTCCGTACGCTCATCGACATCAACTACCCGGGCACCAAGCTTTCTATCAGCGAGTTCAGCTCCACGGCTGACACAGATATTACGGGCGGGCTAGTTACGGTCGACATGCTCGGTATCTTTGGGCAGCAGAAGCTCGACAGCGCGACATACTGGGGGACGACCGACGAGCTCGGCCCCATCGGCCTTGCGTATTGGCTATACCGCGGGTGCGCTTCTTGACTCTATCCGGTGAACTAACCATCTGACGACGGCGTGGATAGATTCGGAACCCACTTTGGAGCCAATAGCGCGCAGGTCAATCTCGCGACACCGAACCCCGACACACAGGGAGTATACGCCGCAACGGAGAACGGAAAACTCAGTCTCGTAATAGTGAACAAGAACCCCGACACGCCCATCACTTTTGAGCTGGACAACATGCCCACTGGTTCGTATTTCATGCGTCACTTTGGAGGTGAGGCGGGTATTGCCAAGTGGCAGGTGCGCATTTATTCATCCTTCTGCTTCGGAACGACCGATTTATCCTGTGCTAGACGACGGTCGTAATCAGCTCTATCCAGTATATTGTTATTCCTGCGTACACTGCCGTTTTCTTGAAGCAAAACTAGATGGTGTTTTGGTTCATTTTCTCTGTACTTGGTATTATTATCTCTGTGGTTCGGCAAAAAAAATCCAAGACGTTTCGCATCCAAGTACTTGGTTGAAATCGAAATGCCAAAGAACCCCGTACTCGTGACCAGAGGAGAATGTAAACAAGGTGTGCTTATTCTGATACTACAGGCATAACAATGTCGTGCCAATAGTAACAATGACCGCGAATCCCGTGGAGAGCGTCGATGTTTTGTGGGCTGTAAAGAATATCGAAGGCGCGTAGCGTAGGCTGCACAAAGAGTGACTACTGTAGTAGGACTCGGGAGGCATACTCATTGTAATCACATCGGAGAAGTTGACCAGATCGAGCACTCTCGAATTCGTTCGCCTTTGAAGTACTATCATTTCATGTTCAATTAAAGGGTATCCCGACGTCGAGGCCTACGATGGCGCAAAGGACCAAGTTATCAGGAAGCTGCATTAACATAACCTGGGTACGGTATCCGTGAACGACATTAATACCTAGACACCAGAAGCACTTGCTAGCTCAATCATCACGGGTAACAATTTTAAACAACAAACTCCCAGTCAGACTGTAGATCCGCTAGGCGTAGAATGTCTGCGCCATACCAGCCACTCGGAATTCCATCGTCGGTTTAGAATCCAGTAGTAAGTAGAATTGATGTGAAAGTACCACAGACTTGCACAATAAACACGCCGTACAGGCATTAGCTCCACATCAATCCCAAGATCATTGGAGCGCTCCTACAAGCAGATCTTCGGCAGACTCCTCGAAATGCGCCACAGAGCGACTTCGCACATCAAGGAGAGATTCTCGACACCTGGGATGCGGAGGGACGTTGTGGTGGAGGATAGATCATAGATGCAAAACGTGTCGAGTCACTAGTTCTCTCCGAGCTCTGATATATAGTGCTGTCGCCTAAAGTACACGAGCCGAAGAGTTTGGCGTCTTAAGGTCAAATGCGCTGGTATCATCGAGGGATCAAATTAAAAAACCCGTAATCATTCCTATCAAGCCGCCGCCGAATCGCTGAGGTGTTCGCGGCGAACAGAAATAAATCTACGACGATGAATCAACCTGAATCTCTCCCATTTCCTGAGCTTCACATGACTCTTGTCCTGCAGGAAGGCGCGGCCGGCTAATGGATAAGAAGTTAGTACAGAAAGGTGATCAAAGCAGTCAACGCACCGGAATCTACAAGGACAACGTATCGAGCCGTCATTCTTCGCGCCAGTTCAGCGTCATTGGGAAGGAAATTCTCGTCCTAGGTAACCAAAGTGATAGGTATATGAAAGTTCAAGCTATCAGTAAACGTACCGGCTCTAGCACGGAAAGAATATCGTTGTCATGGACGACGACTGTCTTCACGCGGGCGTCCTAGCACTGATGAGCACACACTGTACTGGCATTAAGCAGGAAACATCTTACCGATGAATGGATGAGCTCGCAGATGGGGGCACACGGATGATAAGGCTTAAATCTCTGGTCAGCTGCTCGGTGCTTGAGAATAGGCGAACGTCAACTCACGGGTGCTAACATGTCCATCCGCAAACTCCACGATCGTGTGGGCGGTCGTAGCACCTTTGGAAGAGCATGCCACAATGTTTTCCGGAGTCCCCAAGGCATCCGAAGGTCATTGTATACGGATGCTTTGAGGGAGATATAGAATCCACGAAAGGCAAAACAGGCCGGCTCGTTTTCTAACATGTAGGTGGCGCCTGGCCGACCGCTTTGAAGCCAGAAGTCAACCGATGTCGGGGTGCTCTCCGAAGGGCAAGATTCAACTATGTATACGTTCTCCGCAATCCCTTCAGAAACTTTAGGAATCCGGAGTGTCTTCGTCAATCGTGGGCTGGGTCCGGCAGAGGAGAATAAGCCGCACGACCAGTACGACGTTTTTTCGCACCCGGTAACGACGGCCAGATCTCCGTTTTGGATGTCCAAGTTGTCCACATGGACCGTTTGATGGTACCAAGAGACGCCGTGTATCATGGCATGCCGCCGCAGTTTCGCAACGCCTGACGCTGTGCACTCGTAGGAAGAGCCACCGAAAGGAAGTGCGCAATACGATCCCCGAGCTGCGTTGGTCGAGAACTTGAATCTGTTTATGCCGTCCGGTCTGTGGCAGGTATCAGTGAGTGCTTTACAACATCGGAGGTGCAACGCACTGAGCAGGAGTGATGGGGGTTAGCTCAAATTCCGCGCTGGCATCTGTTGTGCCAGCGACGACGCTAGGGCTGGGATAGCGGGAAGGGTGAACCGTATAGTCGATGTCTAACTCCAAAGAGCACGCTGCATAATCCTTTGGTAAGGACTGCCAATTTCGTGGATCGTCAGCGCCCTTCGTAATGTTGATTCCAGCGTACAAAAGGGGCCCCGTACGGCGCCGATATATTAGGTCCCCAATCTGAACGCCTTCGAGTAAAAAGGCGCGCGAATCATCAGCTTGAAGACCATCCGGATTCATGGGGGGGTATCCGCGGGCCTTTGAGTAAAACATACGCGCGTAGTCATTCTGGAAAAGTTTTGTAGACATCCTGCGAGGGTGTATGTGAAGGAGTCCAGATGCGAGTAGTTTTGCCCCTTCAGACTGACGGCATCAAGAAGACAAAATGAACAATAGACGTGAAACAGTAGCCACAAAAGCAAAGCCTAGTAGACGCCATGATGATTGCCGGAGACAACCTGGATCCTGCCGCAAAACTCCCGGCTACCGGCGTTCCTGCAACCTTTCTTCCTTCCTTCCCAGCTTGGACCTTCCCCCATGAAGGCCCGCACTTTACCAATTGTACGACCCTCGTTTAACATCCCTCTTCTCTAATTCCTTCCCATGCCTTGACAGTGTACTCGCTCGGACGAATTCAAGGCAAAATAGACAACTTAACATAGCTCTCTCGTGGCTCTATTCCTTGCTGTCGCTATATTATTTGTGAAAGTAATTACTAAAATTCTTTTAGGCACCTAGATGAATATAGGGCATCCAAGCCAAAAAATTGTCCTCTCCAACTCGTTCTCTGAGATGCTGCGGGCGATGTGTAACGCGAGCGCCGACTGCTGATAATCCGGCCTGTCGGGCTTCTCGTCTCTCAGAAGGTAACCATACACACCATCCGCGACCTGCAGTGCATGCCGATCCTGGATTGAACACATTGTGGCAATTACACTGCGATATCCCGCCAAGAGCATGCCCGCGGCGAAATGCATCGACTCCGAGGGGAGTTTCTCATACCCAGTCGCCATCTGACAAGCAGTATCGATGCTCTTGGCTCACGAAGATGAGTATGGCTACAACTCAAAGAAGACTTCCTCACCGGAAAAGACACTGTCCCCAAGTTCACGAAAGACTTGTTCCATGTCGATGGTAACAGATCCCAGAGTGGCCTCATCAGCGTCCAAGATCGTAAGAAGGAGGCTGTCGGAGGTATCCCTATCGAAAAAAGGTATCAACATGTCTACATGTCAAGCAGGAACAAAACATTGTCAAAACTTACATCGTCAAGGGAATGTTAGCTTGCCAATGTCCATCAGCATTCCGCGCGAGTGGACCAGAGCGAAAGAAGCCCTCATCAGCGCGCCCAAACATGAGATCTATCGTGGTGATCGTTGGCAACGAGGGATCATAGAGAACGTAGTCTGCACGACACTTGTTTAATGGCAAGGAAGTAGTCGCTGCGAGTACGTACTAAATAGGGTAACATTTGGCCTGGATTAGAATGATCAGCAACCGCTTTTCGTAGGGGACAGCATACGCATACCCAGGATCCATGTGCTCGATGACTATGACCGTCGAAAGCAGGGTGATATACATCACGTGCTGAGAAATCGCCGGACATCGCTATTTAGTCTACCCTGGCCCAATGCGTCCTCGCGACCTGCCGAGCTTTGTGTTTCACGCAGGAGAGAATAACGAAATTTCCGCTGCTTAAGGTGGGAGAGACAGTTCCAAAATTTGAAATTTACGCTGAACCAAACATGACTCGCGCACGTGGTCCATCCTGTCTCCTTTGTACTATCACTCGACCAATCAATCCACTGTTGGATAACACGACGACCGCCCGACTGACTTTCAAGCCTGAAATTTACATTTTATATCACTCACTTGTCCTCGTAACCATGCCTTTCAGTCAGTGGCAGCCTTGTCCAAACTAACCATGTCTTAGCTTTCGCAACCAATTGGAAAGCGTGCAAAGGAGCGAGCAAATGCTCATGTCCCAATCATCTTCCTCCTGCTTCTCGTCTTCAATCACTCTTTCACGATACAATCAGCGACAATCCCAATCTCTACCGCGCCATCTATAGCAACGAACACGCTACGCAGGCGGAAAAAAATAACGCTCTCAGCGCAATTCCAGACCTAGAATCGCAGCTCCGCCAAGCTGAACATCGGTCTCGTATGCTAACACGCCTCCACAACGCTCTGATATCGGAAACCGTAAAGGTGGACAAAGAAAGGCAGCGAATGCAGGACCATCGAGCTGCGTTATCGCGTGCCATATCCAGTAGGGCGTCGATACAGGCCCCTATAAGAGCCCTCCCTACCGAGATCCTCACCCATATCTTTTCCCTCACCATCGACGACGACTTCCCCGTTCAACGGGAGAAAGCTACTGATTCTTTATGGCCCATATACTGGAACTTGAATCCCCGTGGTCAGGAGTTGAATACCTTTGAGCTTGTCTGCAAGCGATGGCGGCGGGTCATCATTAACTGTCCTTCCTTGTGGTCGCGAATTCTTATAGTCGCTAATTTTGCCTTTTCTCATTTGGCGCCTCAACATCGCATCGGTATAGACGAGGAACGAAACGAAACTTCCTCAAGTTTCGTTTCGTGTCGTTTGCCCGGCCGTAGATCACCGGGGACCCAGGTGTGAAACTGGTCACATCCCGCCTAGAGGGCGGGAAGGCGCGATAGCTATGCTATGTATGCCCTTCGGGGCCCTAGCACACATTGACTACCCTCGGAACCCTCACCCTTCTTCATTTTCAATGACTGTTGCCCATGCTGGGATTGAAACCGAAAGTTCTCTCCAGGCTCTCTCTAGCGTGTTATGTCTGCATACCGGACAAGCCATTTCCCTTTGAGCCACCATGTCTATGGAACCACCTGGTGAGCAGTGCTACAAGTGGAAAGTCGGGGAGGAGACCCAAGGCAGCGCAGTAGCAGGTAAGCCGCTGCAAAGATCTGGATGCAGATGGTATCGTAAGTACCACTGAGTCTTCTAACGTGGTTTCATAGGTTTGGAGGGATCCTGCGGCATGGAGGAAGAGTGTAGATCTGGTGGTGCATGTATCACTGACTGCAATTATAAGGTGTACTGTAGAGAGAAAGAGAGTCGCATTGTGTGTACAATGGCATAGCTGAACATCTTGGACTGCAAGTCTTGGTCTTCTGTACCCCGTGGTGACCGCCTTTCGACTCTAGAGAAGGATTAAATAACACATCTTCTGGTGGAAGCATGTTTTCCTCTGGCAGTCGCGACTTCATGGTGAGAAGAGCTGAGAGTGCCGGCACAAAGCGGCGCCACATCATGTGCCCGTATGGAAACGTCTCAAAAACCATAGGCTCCCGCCTACCGGTCGGTATCGACGTCTCGCGCGCTTATCTCACTCTATCCCATCACACAGTTCCCACTCCTTATGTCCTCCCCGGACTGACAGTAATATGTTGGGAGGGCGGCAGCGCCCGACCTTTGATCACAAAAGGAAGTTTGCGCTGTGGCACTGCTGCCACGCCATGTCACGTATCCGGAGTCTACCCTGACTTCGGCGACATCATCCGTTTCTTCGTTTCGTTCCTCGTATATACTCACATCGCATCTCTCAACAGATCAGACGAACCGGAAAGTGCAAGCTAGACATCTGCATAACGGCCTCTGGTGACGGTTATGACCGAGCCCACAGAAGCCTGTGCCCCGACATACTCTCCCTGCTGAAGCGAGTTACCGGTCGCATACGAAGTCTTCACATTTCCCTTCCCTTGGCCATGATCAGGGACCTGGCGCCACTGCACAAGTCCCTTCCCTCGTTGGAATCGCTTTATATTCACAACCTCACTCCAGAGACGGGTCCAGCGAACCCCCACGATGTCATAGGAAGCGCACCAAAATTGACGGCCTATCACACAGTGGACATGCGGATGTTCGAGAATGCGACTGAGTTCCCTTGGCACCAGATCACGCACTATTCGAATGATAATGGTACACTTGGTGGAGGAAAATTGGCGGCGGCTCTAAAGGTGCTGCAGATGGCTCGTCAGCTGCAAGAGTGTTCCCTTCATTTAACATCGCTACCCGACCAGATTGCCGACACAGTCATCACCTGCGGCAGACTCTCGTCCCTCACGCTCAAGGTAACTAAACCTGATGGTCAGCCTCTTCGCCCCATATTCCAGCACTGTCAGTTCCCCGTGCTGCAGAAACTCGTTGTGTGCACGGGCACACGAATTACATCACAAGGCTGCTCAAAGCGCATTCCGGATGGACCAGAAACATTCCGCGACATGCTGCAGTGT